>CM029597.1:40237774-40435599 GCA_017311375.1 Mytilus coruscus
AACAAAAAAAGGCCGACGCAATATCGGAGGAAGATGAGGAAATTCTGTGGTCATCTGGTGTCTTTGGACAATCAAATTCAACGACACTTCAGTATACTGTATTTTATTATGCCTGTAAAATGTTTGGCTTGAGGGGTATGGACGAACATCGTAATTTGCAATGTTCTCAGTTTGAACTTGGAGAAGACGGAAAGGGAAAATACATTAGATTTATTGGTCGAAATAACAAAACTTTCAACGGTGGTCTGGCGCATATGAAAATTAGCAACAAGGATATAAAACATTATTCTTATGACGGTAAGTTTTGTTTTATTGTTAATTTTCAAGATATCGTACAAATAAAGTTAATATTTTACATGTTGTTCATTTCATTGAAAAATGCTTAAATTTATACATTTTAGGATTTCGTACAAACTGCTTTAACTCGTTATTTTATTAATTTGAAATTTTATCAGATTATTAAATTATTATTAAAACATAGTTTTAAGGATTATTACCAAACACTAAACAGTAGCGGATCCAGGGAGCGTAAAGCGGAAAGTCCTTTATCAAACACATCAAACGAATGGAAAACTACTGTCATACTCGTGACTTAGTACAGACATTTCCTTATGTAGAAAATTGTGGATTAAACCTGGTTTTATAGCTAGCTAAACCTCTCACTTGTATGAAATTGCATAATTTGCATTATACTGATAATAAAAGACAATACAACTGTTTAAATGAAGATGCATATTTTAATCACTCCGTCTATACTAAGTTTACCAACACATATGATTATTATCATAAAAAGTCGCCATAGATATTTGTATTATTTCTAGTTTTATAATTTATTTTCAGGCCCTAGGTGTATGTACAACATTTTTGAGACATATCTTAACACGCTTGGTAATGATGGATGCTTTTATCGGAAACCTTTGCTTGGAAATACAATACGATATGGAAAGCAGCCGCTTGGTGTAAACAAACTAGAAGGTTTAATGAAAGAAATGTGTCAAAAGCGTGCTTAACTTGAAATTACACAAACCATTCTTGGAAGCGGACGTGCGCAACAGCATTGTACAAATCAGGATTAGATGAACAAACAATAATGGATCGTACTGGACACAGGTCGTCAGCCGTAAGAGCATACAAATCAAAAACTGATGAAATGGAGCAAAAAGTGTCTGCTGTGTTAAATTCACCAAGTATTGATACAGTTTATGTTACCCGTAATGAGTTGGAAGTTGAGGAAACACCTTTGAAGTGTACAAAATTGGAACCAGTCAACAATGAAACTTCCGCAAATTGCCATGAAATTTCAATGCGCCGAAAATGCTTGAACGATATTACAAACACGAGTGGAACTGTAAATTTTAACAACTGGAATTTTTCTTTTACTTAAAAGAAAGTTAATTGAATTTTCGCAATGGAACAATTGGAAAAATATCCCATTTAACTTGAAAAAAATGTTTCTTGAGATGTGTTGTGTTTACAAATGATTTATTGCTTTTGTTATAAAATGAAAACAAATAAATGTTCATGACCTTTCACTTTTTTTTCTGTTTCCTAAATATTTCAGAGGCGGATATCTTTCAAAAAATGGGGTGGAGCTTCAGCCATGGAATAACATGAAAATGAATATGTTGTACCATAGCTAAGCTCCGCCTTCTTTCCTTAGATTCTAGTTATGCTGCATATCTTATTATCAAAGTATGGTACAACATCAAATTGCAGATAATATACCATGGTCTTCCTTCAACACACTTTTAAGCAAATTGTTTCATTAAAACATCAAAAGAAAAATGCAATTTATATTACAAAGTATGATTGAGCCCTTCCTAAAACAAAATATGTGTTTCTACGTTGGTATCTTATCATCAAACTGAATATTCATATACAGATAAAATGTACAACTGAAGTCTTGCTATTAGTGAAGCACTCCTTGGCTGTCGGGTATATGTCCTTTATATTCGATTTCTCTTTCACGGTTTATCATCCAGGAATCAAACATGTATAAAATACATGATTGTATGACTGTTTAAAAGGTGTGTTTTTATTAAGTTATCAATGACGTATACCCATGATATCCGTTTAACAAAAAAAGATCCATATAAAGTGGAATATATTACACCGTCAAGAGCTTACCGGTCCGTAGTTTCTTCCATAAGGGTCTTGAGTTTCATCAAATGTATAAAATACGTTTCTCATTCCTATTTCATCACCATAGTAACATGTTGGTGTTCCTGGTAACGTCAAAAGTAACATATTCATAACATCAATCATATCTGTGCCCATGCGATCGGCAACTCGAGGTTTATCGTGATTACCCATCTAAAACAGATTTCAGTTTAAATATTGCAATTAGGAGATAACTGTATTGTATTTTAAGCTTCAAAAAAATAAAATTTTGGGGTTTTTTTTCTCTTTTAAATTGAGTTGATTTATTGAAGATACTCGAAAAAAAAAAAAAAAAAACATTCGATTATAGTAATTATTTCGGTGTAAAATTTTCATAAATAGAGACTGAGAGAATGAAGAATTCTAATACTAATATACGTGGAACTTCCATTATTTAAAAGTGAGGTTTTCCTAAGTTACAGACAGGTAGATCGAAAATTTATCGTGGGTTTTTATCCGTGTAATCAGATCAGTCGTTAAAAAAAATCTTAGGAATTGACTATTTCAAAATGAAGCAAATGGAAGATTGGTGTATGCCAACCAAAAACAAGCTTCATTGAAATGCTAACAGAAAACATGGTTAATTTGTGTTATTTGCTAACTAATTAAACGGTTGATTTGTGCTCCTATAATCAACACCAATCGATTTTTGTTCTCTCGCGTATACAAAATCAACCGTTTATCGTTCCGCACGTTCCGTGCATTAATTATGAAAATAAAATAAATGTAAACTCACCACAAAATTTGGCCATGCAGTTGACGGTAGATTCTTTAATGCACCTTCAATTATCGTCTTAAAACAGAGACCATCACAAGATTTGTTCACTTTCATTATCAGATCAAAATTAAATGGAAGCGATCCTGCCTCGTAGTATTTGTTAACCATTTCTGATGTTAAACCAAATGATTCGGTAGTCATAAACCTATATTGAAATACAAATAAACCTAAGAGAATATTACTTCAAATTATTTTTTTATTATAAGATATAATGTAACTGCATAAACATTGAACTATTTTCCTAAGAGTAAGATATTGCATTTACGGGATTTTGGATGCAAGGACCATTAAAAGCCCGTAATGTATCTAAAGCATTTACAGAGTTTTTACACTACAGAAATAATTGATTCCACCATTTTTTATATGCTTTATTACAAAATTTAATAAAAGTTCTTCTAAAATAAAATGATCATCATTTTATATTTGTAATAAATGGAGAATGTGTCAATGGGACACAGACGATGTCGCCGCTTGCATATAACGTTATAAAGGCACATAACTCAAGAACGGTAAAATTGAAGCCACCCAAATTCGAACTCGATCTAAGTTTTGAGGTAATAAGCAGTGTTTATAAGTTTCATAACAGTTGGTTGAGGCAAACTTAAGTTAGATAACGGAAAGGAAAAATTCAGCATGTTTTTCCATTTGTAAAGGGTCATAACTCTAGAACGGTAAAATTGACGCCACACAAATTCATAGTCGATTTGTGTTTTGTAGTAATAAGCATTGTGTATAAGTTTCATAACATTTAGTTGAGGTAAACTAAAGTTAGAGAACGGAAACTAATTTTGGGACGAACGGACGGACGGACGTACAGACGGACATGGTAACACTTAATGCCCCTCCGCTGCTGCGGGGCATAATAAATCTTCATGATTCTATACCGAAAATGTAAAGAGGACTTTTCTGAAGGTTGTTATCCTGAACATACCGGATCTGTTTAGATAAAATAAATTCGTATCTTAGCCAACGCAGCAGACATCGACTGTAATGCCACCGCAAACAAATGTAATCTCAAAAGCTACTTGATTTTGATGTACAAGTGAACATTTTTTCTATGTATGTGGTGCATTTCAAACCGTGATAGCTCCGCTCTCTTCATAAATGATGTACCTTATTGTCTCTTTTGAAAGTCAAACCTGGTCCTGCAAATCCTTTAATCTTTTAGTTTAAAATGTTTTAGTTTGAACGGCTAGGCCAACTTTCAATGCCATTATTAATTTTTGTTTGCTGTGATGCTTTCTCATGTCTTGTCTTTACTATAGTTTTCAGGAAGTTGTAATTAGTTTGACTATAAGTAACCCGAATAATTCAGTCGTTATATTCCGCTGATCTACGATTACTACATAACCTCGCAAGTAGGAGAGATCGATTACGGAGAGGGACTGAATTATTCGGGTTAGACTATAAGCAGGTTTGCTTGAAAAATACATGGCTGTTGATTCATATTATCTAACATCAGTCATTCTTAATCATCTAATTTGTTCCTAGTGGACTATGTTGGAAATCATTTGCGTAACGTTATAAATCATATACAAAGAAAAACTTACATTGCTTAATAATGTATATTTAGGTTCAGGCATATTGAGCTGCGTCGGATAGAAATCGACCTTGTGCAAATGATATCAATACATCTGTTAACCTATTTCGGGTTGAAAAATCTCTATGGAAAATATGTAACTGTTAAAAATTGAGTTGTTTTAAGAAAATCTACAAAACAGGCCAAAATTCATCTTTTATTTCGTATTTGAATGTTCCAAAATCAATCCAATTCTTATACATGTACATGTATTCATGCACTTGCATAAAGTCGATTTCTATCCAAAGTAGCTCATATATTAAATAAGGAGATGTGGTGTGATTGCCAATGATAATTATCCAACAGAGTTCATATGACGTGGATTTAAGCAATTATAGGACACCATACGGTCTAAGTATATCTTTGATAAGCAGTGGCAGACATTGTGCTCTCTCAATGGTGTCCCAGTAGTTAACGAGCTATCTTGAGAAGCAAACCAAATGTAATATACATGTACACAACAATGTACATCACAGTAAATGGATCTTATATAGTATTGGTAAACATATTACATTTTGTATCTATTTCTTTTTAAATTTACCTGATTACATTTTGTATCTATTCTTTAGAAATTTACCTTGATACGCCATCTTTTTCTTTGTACTTCTCAAACATCTTTCTCCAGTCCTTTATCACTCCATAGATTTCCGGTAAGTTAGTGGTATAACTATGATTTTGTTTATCTGACAGAACACTGATTTTACAAATTTTTAATCTTTATCGCTTTAATGACCTGTTACAAAAGATAGGGTTTTTTGACGTGAGTTAAGTTTGAACAAAAGGGCGGGTTATTTAGTAAACGTCAGAGACCGCTATACAACAGAACAATGAAATCAAAAAATATTTCGTTTGTAAATAAGTAATGATATCTTGATCCACTTTTATAAGAATAAATGTTTTTTTCTTCAGATTTTCATTGTTAGGAATTTAAGGGGCCGGTTATTTCGTGAACGTCAATGAGCCAGCAGTACAAAAGAACAATGAAACAAACAAAACAACACTTCTTTTGCAAACATTGGGAAATCATATCTTGATCCAATTCTATAAGATAGATATTTTATGTGTGATCATAATCGTTAAATGTATATACATGTACATAGAAGTACTTACAGGTAAATCTTCGTTCAAAGACACATTTTTAACTTCAAATGCCATCTTGAAGGCATCAACCCTAAATCCTGCTACTCCTTTATCTAACCAAAATTTCAAAGCATTCTACAAAAATCATTACATTAGGTGATCATTTATATCAATGCGACTGTTTCATGAAACCAAATACATGTAAAATATCGACAATTATATATAAATATCTTCCACAAATGCCTAAAACTTACCATGGTAACAGCTATTTGAACATATAAAATATTATCTGTCTGGTAGGTGCAATGATATATCATTAATATATAAAAATTATATAACTATATGACAAAACTTACCTAAGTTACTCTGCAAAAAGATAACCTAAGTTTTGCTAAGATTTTTACTGTTGCTAATGAAAATCAAACACAATGACCAACTGGGAAAATTATAAAAACAAAATCAAAACAATCAGAAAGCAGTACACAGACAGCTTTAAACTGCTCAACGTGACCTTTTGGGATGATTTTAATGAAATTACTTCCTAACAGTATATATATCATTTCAATTCGGTAATATTATTTGTTGTGGGAAGTGTTATCCTACACATTTCCCTGAAATGTAATTTCAGTGTTTAGTTTTAGTTTTAATTTTAATTTATTAACTTTAAACTCTTTCGAATCATGTTATAAATAGCTGCCACGAATAAAATTCATTTTTCAAAAGTCTTAAACATTCGTCTGGAACCACAGCCTAAATAAACGTTTGATAATTTGAAGAAAAAATGATTGTAAAGTAACATACAATATGTTTGCAGTTCTATGAAAATAAAAATTTGGTAATTAAAATAATTGTCATTATTTTCCAAACATATCTTGTGTAGCAACGAAATTACTGGAATTTGTACATAGCAGTGCACAATATTATAGATTGAGTTCTCTGAAATAAAAAAAATCAACACGCAAGCGTTTTTATTGTTTAAAACATATATACGGGATTTGATCTCTGGTGGAAAGTTGTCTTATTGGCAATCATGACATATCTTCTTACTTTTATACTTTTTTATATTTAAAAAATCATTGTCATCAAATATTTACATTGTTCCACTACTAAATTGTCTATTCTTCTTACCAGTTCACTTGGTACAATCAAAAACCTGATAATAAATTGTTCAAATAAGGCCTTTGAAAATAGTGGAATTAATTACTTTTGGAGTGTCAAAACTCGTTGGAAGTACTTGATAAATTGCATGCTTATATTGGTGATTTTGAATCTGTTCAAAGTTTTGATTTTTCTACCCTGTATACCACATTGCCTCACATTCTCATTAAGAAAAATTCACACACCTAATTAAATGGGCATTTAAAAGTCAGAATGTGAATACATATGTTCTAACTCTTTTATGTCATTTTTAGTAGCAATAAACAAAAGAACTATGTCAATTGGACATGCTTTGATACTATATCTGCCCTTGAATTTTACTAGATAATATTTTTGTTCGCTTTGGAGATTCCGTATATCGTCAGGTTATCGGAATTCCAATGGGACTAACTATGCACCACTTATTGCGGACCTGTTTTGTATTGCTATGAGTTACAATTTATGACTAAAATCAGCAAAGACCCATCGAAACAACATCTGATACAAAAATTTAATAATACTTTTAGATATTTGGATGATATATTGGCTCTCAATAATGACGACTTCAGTATGTATACTAAAGAAATTTATCCTGTTGAACTTACTTTAAATAAAGCTAATACTAACAATGACCACTGCCCTTTCCTCGATCTTGATATCTATATCATTAACGGAAAGCTTAATACAAAATTTATGATAAAAGAGATGATTTTTCATTTCCTATCGTTAATTATCCATTTTTAGATGGTGACGTTCCTTGTCACCAACTTACGGTGTTTATATATCTCAACTTGTACGATTCGCTCGTGTATGTAACAACGTTTCAGATTTTAACGAAAGAAATTTATGTATTACAGAAAAATTATTACACCAGGGTTTTCGATATCACAAACTAGTCAAAACATTTACTAAATTTTATCATCGGTACAAGGACATCATTCGTAAATATAGCTCAACATGCAGACTTCTTATACGTTCAGGTATTTCACATCCAATCTTTTATGGTAATATTCTTTATAAAGCACTAAAATGTCAGTATTCACCTCAGAAGCTAACAAAACCTTTAAATAGACTTATTAAGAAGGGATATAGTTACGATACTGTTGTCAGGTCATTAAAGATTGCATATTTTGGCTTTAATATTGATTCACTTATAGGGTCTTTGCATCGGAACTAAACACATTTATTTAAAACCAGTTGTTGGCATGACACGGGTTATGCTCTTCTCATATATTTTATGATGGTATGATACTAAACCCTAACGGGAGGGATTGTGCCTGATATTCATATGATGAAGACATAATCTTTCAATCAGTTTAATTGAGGCCTGGAGCTGGCATGTCAGTTAACTGCTAGTAGTCTGTTGTTATTTATGTATTATTGTCATTTTGTTTATTTTCTTTTGTTACATCTTCTGACATCGGACTCGGACTTCTCTTTAACTGACTTTTAATGTGCGTATTGTTATGCGTTTACTTTTCTACATTGGCTAGAGGTATAGGGGAGGTTGAGATCTCATAAACATGTTTAACCCCGCCGCATTTTGCGCCTGTCCCAAGTCAGGAGCCTCTGGTCTTTGTTAGTCTTGTATTATTTTACTTTTAGTTTCTTGTGTATAATTTGGAGTTTAGTATGACGTCCATTATCACTGAACTAGTATATATATTTGTTTAGGGGCCAGCTTAAGGACGCCTCCGGGTGCAGGAATTTCTCGCTGCATTGAAGACCTATTGGTGACCTTCTGTTGTTTGTTCTGTGGTCGGGTTGTTGTCTCTTTGACACATTCCCCATTTCCATTCTCAATTTTACAGTATGTTTGTGGCAATACAAATTTAAACAAACAATAAACAACAAAATAAAAACAAAACATAATACATAAAACACAAAGTATTAATTTATATTTAGAATAGACTTACGGTCTTTGAAGAGCATCGACATCCTCGACTTGTTTAAGATCAGAATATCTTTACTGTATTATTATCTTTATGTTTTCTAAGATCGACCATTATGTTATGGTGACTTTCAAATACTAAACTGTGCATGTCTTTGATTTAATGATTTTATCGGATGAAAATTATGTAAATACTAGTGTTAATACACTTTACTATAAAGAGTTAATTTCATGATGGAAATTTGTTCATCTACAGGAGACACCAAGGGACAAGGGATATACTCTTGAAGCGGTAGACAATAACAACAATCCTCCCGTGTCAGAACCAGATTAACAAAACAAATAGAGAAACTGAATCTGGTCAACTAACAAATATATTTTAAAATGTCAAAATATGATTTCAAGCAAATTGTATACTCAAAGGCATTTTATACAAATGCATCTGTTTTTAAATTTGTTCAGTAATAATAATAATAATAATAATAATAATAATAATAATAATAATAATAATAATATAATATCTTTATTTAAAGAGAGTAATTCATTTGGATTAAACCAATTTTAAATAAGGCTCTCTAAATACAATATCAACTACATGACTAAAACATAATTAATCTACTAATATACACATGTAAACAATAGATGTATATAAACAAAATATAATTACAACAACAAAAACCGCCTATAGTTTACATTGTGGCTTAACTTATAAATTTGACACTTTTAAAAAGATAATGACTTGTTAGAGTATTTGAAACAAAGAATGTAAAGGAATTGTCTAATTTATGAAAATATTTAAAGTAAACCACAGATATGAAATTTATATGACAATCATTTGAATGACATACTTTGTAGTCTTGTTCCAATTATATTTAAAATGTTATGTTATAATAACATGTATATCGTAAAACGCGAAAAGGCGAAAAGGCGAAATCGCGAAAACGCGAAAACGCGAAATCGCGAAATCGCGAAAGGCGAAAAGGCGAAAACGCGAAAACGCGAAATCGCGAAAAGGCGAAAAGGCGAAAGGCGAAATCGCGAAATCGCGAAGTCGAAACGAAAACGCGAAAGGCGAAGTCGAAACGCGAAAACGCGAAGTCGAAAACGCGAAATCGATTTCGCGTTTTCGACTTCGCGTTTTCGCGTTTTCGCGTTTTCGACTTCGCCTTTCGCGTTTTCGACTTCGCGTTTTCGCTGATTCGGATTTCGCTTTCGCGTTTTCGCCCTATAGAATATGAAAGGCGAAAATGCGAAAACGCGAAAACGCGAAATGGCCTTAACCGGCCACCATATGAACATTTGATTGGTGAATTAACTTCAAGTGATGGTTATTATCTTATATGCAATGAAATGTTATGTGAAATTTTGTCTGTATTACTGGACAGGATAAAACTTTACTCATGCCAAGTATTTCTTTATTTGAAACAAGATAAATTCTGCCCAATTTTTGTAAAAAGTGCAAATTTAACAAAGACCAATAGGGGAGAAACATTAGTGGTATTACACCTATTAGTTGACACGCAGGGAGGATAAGTACAGTTCCTATGAATAAAGTAGCAGACGAAATATTCACGGAAGTGACAATTACGGAAGTAAATGGGAACGGGCGGGTTTACCGGACGGGCGGAATTACCGGACACTACTATAAGTTATATATGTAGCACGCCTTTTACGTATTAACGTATTTAATTCACGAAGCGTAGCTTTGAGTGGATTAAATATGTTAATGAGTAAGGCGTGGCTATATATGATTTGTAACATAAATGGGCTATGACAGACGTCAAAGGTTAAATGCTGACCAATTAAACTTTACTGTACTTTTCAATATGTCAATCAAATAGTGGTGTGATACTATATCTGATTTCCAGAAAATTAACGCATGCAGCAGATGTCAGTTGGATTTGTATGTCAGATACAGGTACATTTAAACGAATTGTTGCTGTGGGATTCAGGCTCGATAGCCATTTACGTGTTATTGAATATTTTTTCTCCCAAAAAACTCTTGAAAAAGGGGGTTGCAAAATTTTATTCGATCAACTCGAAAATGGCATGTAATTTAAAAGGAGTTTTATCGTTGTGATAAGAAGGAAACATTTTCTAATACCAATTATGAAGGTAATGAATACTATTCTTCCATTCCCAAGAACTGGAAAAAGATCGGTTAATTGATTGCAATGGTTGCATGTTGAATGAGTGTAAGATCCAGGGACAAATATTTGAAGCATGATCAATTCACGGAGATAGGCCTTTATAGAATGAAAAAATTACTAAATATCCAGTGACATATATTTTTAGAATATTATTAATTTCGACACGATAAAACAGGTATCCAACCAAAATAACAATAGGTAAATTCATAGTCATTTCTATTACATTTTGTTTTATTCTTTCATTAAGTGGAGGAAATGAAACGACCAAAATTTCCAGAGACAATTTTTTGGAATATTTATATAGTCTCGATAAAAAAAGTATCTACCAATTTATCAATATCGCCTCTTCGTTTTTACAGTATATTTGTGGCAATAAAATTAAAACAAACAATTAACAAAAAAACATTAAAACAAAACATAATATAAATCAAACACAAGTGATAGGTTTACAATATTATAATATTCAATATAACATACTTCAAGTTCTTTTCGAACTTTTGGGTTTCTCAAATTAAGATCTGGCTGTGAGTCCAGGAAGGCATGATAGTAGTACTGGTATCTGTAGGCATGATCAAATTTCCATGCTGAACCACCAAATACACTTATCTGAAATGTAACTAGATATAAGTACTTACTATTATTAAAGGAGAATTTGTATTTGGTCGATAAATTAACTTAAATAACATAAATTAAATTATATCAACATTACGCATATTCCATTGCAAAATGATTACAATATTGCACTCTAGACACCTTATGGCAAAATTTTCAATTTAAATAAGGTGTAGAGACGTCAAAAACGTCAAAACACGGTGAATTTATAGACGTATTGCAATTTCTTCTTATCCTGTAATTAAAAAAAAAAACATAACTCCTTAACCTCTTGTAAAATGTCACTGTAATCAAGATTTTTTTTATAGTATTAGTTAAACCAATTCGATGATTTATAATAAGATGCAGACAGTTCACCTTATACATGATCATAGAATATTTGATCCATAGCATGTAGGCCTATATTTTAACGTAAGAATTACCCAGTTGTTAGGCGGTTCATATCCTTGCCCTTTTCGTTTGCCATCAGCCCATATGTAGTAGTCTTTGTATTCTTGGTTCATCTTTCTAGATTCTATAAACCATTTGCTTTCATTACTGGTATGGTTTGGAACAAAGTCCAAAATAACTTTTATATCTGAAATTTTAATACTACAATATACAAGTTAGACACGAACATCTCTGTCTTTTTTTATATTTACGTCAATAATGGGTGCACTGAAATGCAAAGAATAGCAAGTGTAAAGCGGTTCCATTTAATACCAGGTCAAGTAATTTGAGCTTGCTTTCTGTACATGCGAGCATTATTATATACGGCTTAATATTATTTTTGTCATGTTTTGTAGGCTAATATACCGTTATTTTTAGTGAGAAGAGCTTTTCATGTACTGATTATCATTGTATGATACTTAGTGTATCTTATTTTTGTCCATTGATCGAGACCAAAAGAGGGAGAGTAGCGTACATAACATGGATTATACCCGTCTTTTTACCTATGAAACGCAGATATGAATCTCCATGTTATGAAATTGGAAATAGCTTACAAAACACGAAAAATAAGAATAAATAATATAGCTACAGACATAGGAAACTAAAAGTTTTAAACATCAGGACCGACAGAGGTAGCACTATATAAGCCGTGATTGCATAGTAACAGAGGTATTTAAAAGGATTCGGAACATTTTTTTTCTTCTGGGCATGATCTGGTAAAGAAAATGAGAAAACTCTCACGATCCTGACTGGTCTCTAGCGTGGTCTGACTTGCTTCATTTCGATTTGAGTGCTGTAATGGTTTATGATATATATGTGAATCAAATGGAAGAAAAATGTCAGGAAGAGGTGAAAAACAGGGCATCTCATAAAATCGAAGAGTAGTTAGTCTAATATGTCTGGGGTAGTTTAATGTTCATTATGCTGAGCAGAAGTGTATGTGAGTGAAACAAAGGAAAATCGAGCAAATTAAGAACATTATGAGATTAATGAAAAACTAAATTTAATCAATATGTTTCAATATTTACCTCTTTTCTTTGTCTCATTCATTAGTTCGTCAAAGTCCGTCATTGATCCGAACATTGGGTCAATTTCTGTATAATTTGCAACATCATATCCAAAATCCCGCATTGGAGACTTGTAGAAAGGGCTGATCCATATTGCTCCAACGCCAAGGTAAACAAAGTAGTCTAACTTACTGGTAATACCTGGAAAATTGAAAATTGGATTGTACTGAACAAAAAAGAAGTATAAAAAAACGAAAAAAAAAAAAAAAAAATGATTGAAAAGACATGACTGTCACATTTCTTACGAGTACAATTATTTTTGCGGGAAAGCGGTTGATTAAACCATATCGTACAGTGCCAGAAACCCTAAAACATAAAATCACAAGATTTGAACTTTCGGTCGTTGTGTTGTCTTTACTACTTCCACTGACGATTGTTTAATTGCATCCTCTTATTTTTCTGATACATTTTTACTGGTAATGTTGAATCACGATACCACAAAAGTATCTACAATATCTTAGGGTAAAGAATCTTATCCTGCACATACTGTACTTTAAATTACTGGAGCTATCGAAGTAGTATACTTTTTTTGCAATACTTACCAATGTCAACGATACAAAATTCCAGTTACAAATTAATTCAAAAATCAAAGTATCAAAAAAAGTTATACAGTACCAAATAAAATAGCAATGTAATGTACAAAAAAATACAAAAAGACTACTAACAAAACAAAAAAAAAAACACAAAAAAAGACAAAGGGAGAGAGAGAAAGAGAGTGTGCAATTCTAAGCAAGAGTTAACATACTAAAATATCTCGCTGCCTGTTACATTTAAATTATCTATAAGGACAACTATAACTCTCAAATAGCTAGATGTTATGTCAAAGTCAAGTGAAACCTGTCAACTAACATTGTTCGTGTTATGTAGAGAATTAGCATACCAAAATTAGTAACATATCACATGAAACAGACCTAATCATGAAAACTTAACCTGACCACTTGTTTGTGAAAATGAGGTCAAGTACACATGATGTATGTCAAAAAGCAATAATATAATTATTGTTAGCTTTAGGAACTGTATTATATATATCACTTGAAATTTTCGTAATAAAGGATTTTTCTTTAAAAGGTGTAATACCACCAAATCATAGTACGTCACATCCGGTTGCATTTTGCATACGAAAAAGGATAGAAAAAAATATTCCCTTGAATTTGACAGTTGTAGGAAATTAATCCTACATTTCATTGCAGTAAAAAATTTCTGAGTCATAAACATATATCTTGGGTGTTTTAAAGCACCATTCTTTTTTATTTGGTGTTTCTATAAAATATTTTGGAAACTTGAGGTTATATGGTTACTAAAGCTTGTAAACAGGGAAAAAGGGTGAACATATGGTGGCCGGTTAAGGCCATTTCGCGTTTTCGCGTTTTCGCGTTTTCGCCTTTCATATTCTATAGGGCGAAAACGCGAAAACGCGAAATCGCGAATCGAAACGCGAAAACGCGAAGTCGAAAACGCGAAAACGCGAAAACGCGAAGTCGAAAACGCGAAATCGATTTCGCGTTTTCGACTTCGCGTTTTCGCCTTTCGACTTCGCCTTTCGCCTTTTCGCGTTTTCGACTTCGCGTTTTCGCGTTTCGACTTCGCGATTTCGCGATTTCGCGTTTTCGCGTTTTCGCGATTTCGCGTTTTCGCGTTTTCGCGATTTCGCGATTTCGCGTTTTCGCGTTTTCGCGTTTTCGCGTTTTCGCGATTTCGCCTTTTCGCCTTTTCGCGTTTTACGATATACATGTTATTATAACATAACATTTTAAATATAATTGGAGACAAGACTACAAAGTATAAGTCATTCAAATGATTGTCATATAAATTTCATATCTGTGACGTATTTTAAATATTTTCATAAATTAGACAATTTCTTCACATTCTTTGTTGACAATTACTGAACAAATTTAAAACAGATGCATTTGTATAAAATGCCTTTGAACATACAATTTGCTGGAAGTTATAGTTTGGACATTTTAAAATAAATGAAATTAATGATTATTATCGCCATGGTTACTTAAAATACATAATCATTCATTTAATGCTCTTGTTGTGAATCTAAAATTTTAATATTTAAATTAGCTTGTGTGAAAAAGTTTAAAATTTAATACATTGTGGAGATAAGACTTTTGTCAGATAAAACTTGGGACGGTTTCGCGAAGCTATCTTAAGACCTGTTATAAGATACTAGAATATCTTATGACATGTCTTATGATCCTCTTAGGACTATCCAAGACCTCGCCTCAAAACTGTCGTAGGTTGATCTTAGCAAAGATATCCTAAACCTGTCGCATGTTCTTTTAATTTAAACAAAAAGTAACCTGGATTTATGGAAAATTCATGTAAATGTAGACTGTGTTTCCCATATATTACTAAACGCATTGATTAATATTTCAAATTTTCAAAGATGGAAATTTGTTCATCTACAGGAGACACCAAGGGACAAGGGATATACTCTTGAAGCGGTAGACAATAACAACAATCCTCCCCGTGTCAGAACCAGATTAACAAAACAAATAGAGAAACTGAATCTGGTCAACTAACAAATATATTTTAAAATGTCAAAAATATGATTTCAAGCAAATTGTATACTCAAAGGCATTTTATACAAATGCATCTGTTTTTAAATTTGTTCAGTAATAATAATAATAATAATAATAATAATAATAATAATAATAATAATAATAATGATAATATCTTTATTTAAAGAGAGTAATTCATTTGGATTAAACCAATTTTAAATAAGGCTCTCTAAATACAATATCAACTACATGACTAAAACATAATTAATCTACTAATATACACATGTAAACAATAGATGTATATAAACAAAATATAATTACAACAACAAAAACCGCCTATAGTTTACATTGTGGCTTAACTTATAAATTTGACACTTTTAAAAAGATAATGACTTGTTAGAGTATTTGAAACAAAGAATGTAAAGGAATTGTCTAATTTATGAAAATATTTAAAGTAAACCACAGATATGAAATTTATATGACAATCATTTGAATGACATACTTTGTAGTCTTGTCTCCAATTATATTTAAAATGTTATGTTATAATAACATGTATATCGTAAAACGCGAAAAGGCGAAAGGCGAAATCGCGAAAACGCGAAAACGCGAAATCGCGAAATCGCGAAGGCGAAAAGGCGAAAACGCGAAAACGCGAAATCGCGAAAAGGCGAAAAGGCGAAAAGGCGAAATCGCGAAATCGCGAAGTCGAAAACGCGAAAACGCGAAAGGCGAAGTCGAAAACGCGAAAACGCGAAGTCGAAAACGCGAAATCGATTTCGCGTTTACTTCGCGTTTTCGCGTTTTCGCGTTTTCGACTTCGCCTTTCGCGTTTTCGACTTCGCGTTTTTTTCGCGTTTTCGCCCTATAGAATATGAAAGGCGAAATTGCGAAAACGCGAAAACGCGAAATGGCCTTAACCGGCCACCATATGAACATTTGATTGGTGAATTAACTTCAAGTGATGGTTGTTATCTTATATGCAATGAAATGTTATGTGAAATTTTGTCTGTATTATTGGACAGGATAAAACTTTACTCATGCCAAGTATTTCTTTATTTGAAACAAGATAAATTCTGCACAATTTTTTGAAAAGTGCAAATTTAACAAAGACCAATAGGGGAGAAACATTAGTGGTATTACACCTATTAGTTGACACGCAGGGAGGATAAGTACAGTTCCTATGAATAAAGTAGCAGACGAAATATTCACGGAAGTGACAATTACGGAAGTAAATGGGAACGGGCGGGTTTACCGGACGGGCGGAATTACCGGACACTACTATAAGTTATATATGTAGCACGCCTTTTACGTATTAACGTATTTAATTCACATTAAATATGTTAATGAGTAAGGCGTGGCTATCTATGACAGACGTCAAAGGTTAAATGCTGACCAATTAAACTTTACTGTACTTTTCAATATGTCAATCAAATAGTGGTGTGATACTATATCTGATTTCCAGAAAATTAACGCATGCAGCAGATGTCAGTTGGATTTGTATGTCAGATACAGGTACATTTAAACGAATTGTTGCTGTGGGATTCAGGCTCGATAGCCATTTACGTGTTATTGAATATTTTTCTCCCAAAAACTCTTGAAAAGGGGGGTTGCAAAATTTTATTCGATCAACTCGAAAATGGCATGTAATTTAAAAGGAGTTTTATCGTTGTGATAAGAAGGAAACATTTTCTAATACCAATTATGAAGGTAATGAATACTATTCTTCCATTCCCAAGAACTGGAAAAAGATCGGTTAATTGATTGCAATGGTTGCATGTTGAATGAGTGTAAGATCCAGGGACAAATATTTGAAGCATGATCAATTCACGGAGATAGGCCTTTATAGAATGAAAAAATTACTAAATATCCAGTGACATATATTTTTAGAATATTATTAATTTCGACACGATAAAACAGGTATCCAACCAAAATAACAATAGGTAAATTCATAGTCATTTCTATTACATTTTGTTTTATTCTTTCATTAAGTGGAGGAAATGAAACGACCAAAATTTCCAGAGACAATTTTTTGGAATATTTATATAGTCTCGATAAAAAAAGTATCTACCAATTTATCAATATCGCCTCTTCGTTTATAGACCACGTTATTTCTTTTTGTAGCTCTCATCGAGCATGTTTCAAGTACAATGATAATATATATAGGGAATCATTTTTAAATTGGGGGTTAGGTTTACAAGTTTGGCTAGTGTTAGGGTAAGTCCCATCACCCCACCCTTTTCTCGATTTGTTTTGATATATTGTTGTGTATGCATTTTGTTTACATTCATTAGGACATTTTAGGGTCATTGATTTCATAGTTTAGTAGGCCAAGGAGGCGGAGCTAGACAGTGAAATAACAACTTTCGAGATGGAAGTTAGAGCACTGGTCTAAGCTCCTCCCATTCTTTGCTTTTCCTATGACAAGCGACACACGGCGGGACTGGAGAGTGCAATAACTAAAAATCATTCAGTTAACGCACTCTCTAAAAATAACTTAACTCACTATCAAAGGAAAAATTACTATTCATGTTACAATGCCAAGATCTGTCCTTTTAGTTGTATTTGGCTAAAGTCGTCTACGTCTGTTTTGGATGTTATATCAGGCTATGACGACTTTCTCATATTAGCTTTTCTATTACGCGTAGCCAGGAATAAATTACAAAAACAGAATTTGGCAAAACCTTTCAAAATTTTGTCAATGCTCTTCAATTTCGTAATTGATTTTGCTTTTCAACTTTTTTCAATCGAGCGTCACTGGTGAGTCTTTTATACATCTGGCGTACAAACTTATAAGTCGTGTATCATTGGTGAGTTTTTTAAGATTTGTTTTGAGTGTAACATTGGGCTAAGATGGGGATTGTGCATTTTGGATGCTGTGTTAATTTAAGATCTGTTCGGCTTTTATATTGGGCAAGGATGACTTTTGACAGTTTTTACTGTTTCATTTGGTTGCATTTATTTTGGTTATGTTACGATATGATGACATATATCCGGTCGTGCAAGACGAGCATCCGACATCGAGACCTCCGAGTTGGTTATAGATTAATATAAATATCTTCTTCAGTACTTAGTAGAATTATTACTCATTCTTTTGATTACTAAAAATCGACCAGTATGCTTATTGTTTCACTATCCGAAATACAAAATTGCAATTGTCATTAGATAAAATGAGGCTCCGGTACCATGCATGTATATGTTAATACAAATATCCTCAGTGATGCAAGAAACACAATATGTTTTGAAAAAGAGGCACTAGTAGTTCATCGATAATTGCATTTTGAATACTCTGAAATACATTCAGAAATTATTGCGTGCTTTTCTTAATGCGATTTTTTGACAAAAATGCGAGATTAACTATTGCGATGTCAGGAAAATCTGCATACAAATGAATGTTTCGGATTCAAAATGCGAGTTCTAATTATTGCGATACTCACCCAGTCGCATTATTAGCATTAACAAAAACCTTGCAATAATTTTTTAATTTACAGTATACAAACCAAAATAATAAAAAAAATCTTAGGTATCGCATGAATTTCAATCGAAACGAGACCGGGTATTCCGAAATGAACAAAGTCAATGTTGTCCCGCAAACTGGGAATTTATGTGATCACCATCGTCTGTTAGATTAGAAGTCTATGTAAATAATCCACTTAGAATTTATCACTGTTATCAGAAAGATGTACTTTATAAAATAGAAACATTTGTTGAATCTTATTTATCTCGCCCTTGCAAACCAGGAAGTTGACAAATTCAAAATTACATTTGTACTAACAATAATGTGATGTCCAATATGCAATCAGTGTATGGTCCAAATTTTTAATTACGTTCGCAATTGCCCGGGATATTTGGCTTAGATTGGAAAATTGATATTATTTTTTTCCAATTCAAAATCGTGTATTTCATAAAAACAAGAGTGCACACGCTGAAATGTCTCGCCTGCTTTACTCCCCATTTATTTTATGTTGAAAGTCTCAAAGATAAAGGTTGTACTAAAAGCATTACAGAAACTTAATATTTTTAAATATCTATGACAATGAGGGCAAGGTCAGATAAATCCTGTCAGACAGACATATACACATTACATTTTTTTTATACACCAAATGTAGTTGACCTATTGCGTATGCTATTTGAAAAACAGACCAAACACACAAAATTAACATTGACCAATGAACCATGAAAATGAGGTTAAGATCAGATGATACCATCCAGACAGACATGTACACCTTACAATCATTCCATACACCAAATATAGTTGACCTATTGCTTATAGTACTTGAAAAACAGACAAAAACACTAAAACTTAACATTGACCAATGAACCATGAAAATGAGGTCAAAGTCAGATGAAACCTGCCAGACTGACATGTACCCATTACAATAATTCCATACACCAAATATAGTTGACTTACTGCTTATAGTATTTGAGAAACGGACCTAATCATGTAACTTTAACCTTGGTCACTGATCCATGAAATGAGGTCAAGGTCAGGTGAACTCTGTTTGACAGACATGTAGACGTTGCAAGGAATCAATATACCAAATATAGTTATCCTATTACTCATAATATGTGAGAAATTCACATGACAAGAAAACTGTAATTTTTTTTCAAGCAGTCGCTGAACCATGAAAATGAGGTCAAAGACAATGGACACATGATTGACGGAAATTTCGTAAAAGAAGGTATCTGCATACAAGATATGAAGCATCCAGGTCTTCTACCTTCTGAAATATAAAGCTTTATATAAATAGTTTACGCCGCCGCCACCGCCGCCAGATAGTGATACCTATGTCTCGCATACTGCGACTTTCGCCGCAGGCGAGACAAAAACTATATATACCAATATGCCACTCAAACATTCGGTCTATCAGATTGAACCGTTACGAAATCAACAAAACTGGATAAATTTTATTTGAATTATGAAATAAGATACTAGTTTTTCAATCAAGGAGAATTAGAGTATTCAATTTGACAAACAAATTAAATATATTCCTTTTTCAGTGTTAGCTAAAAATGTGAAATTATGTTTCTTGCGTTGAATGCTACATTTTGACGTCATAATTACAAAAGTAAATAGAACTTATGACGATGCTGCACAACATTTTTTACTTCTTCGGATGTACAGCCACCGACATTCTAGTGTATGATAGCATGATTTCATATCAGCAGGTATGATATTTTTAGACTGTTTTCAGGAGCTCCGAGCATTATTTGATACGGTATTGTACGCGTGTTTTGATGTTTATTCGGGGCGGGTTCTGAAAGGTTTTTAAGAAAATTATAACAGATTTCAGATTTGAGAGTGCGCCTTCATCATTACAAACAAAATATGGTTTATGAAAGAAGAGATATATAAAGGATAGAAAGAGAAGCACAGACAACAATATGTCTTGGAAACATTGTTCAGCTCACTTTTAAATCATTTTTATTAAAAGTTACATGTATGTTTCAAGTATAGTGATGATGTTGCATGCTTGCTCTAAAATCAGGAATCAAAAACATAATTACCTTTTATATCGCCGATTCCATCGGAACCAGAATCTTTGAAAGATCTAGGATATATTTGGTAAACAATGGTCTTTTTCCACCATTCAAGATCTGAAGGATCATACTGACGCTTTTCCCGTAGATCTTTGTCCGTAAAAATGATAACACAAGAAACAGCTATAGCTGCTGCAATAATCACTACGAGTATCAAACTGCATTTGTTGCCTGTAAAAATTGTTGGATTTTTGAATCTTTATTCGCCGCACCCATGCTTTTTCGGAATATAAATATTTCATTAATATTAATACTAGTATTAGATATCCTAAAAGATTTTATTTACGACACTTAAAATAGATAACATTATTTCTTTTAGTGGTAACCGGGTAAAATATAATTTACATAGCGATATACATATCTATTTATCGTCGATAGTATTCTTATCAACGTTGGAATTTATTCTAATTCTTTTCAATTTAATATCGTATCGATAAGATGTATACTCACTTCTAACCCGAATAATTCAGTCCCTCCCCGTGATCGACTCTCCCACTCGCGAGCCATCGTAGAGCAGTGGAATATAACGACTGAATTATTCGGGTTAACTCACTTCAAATAATTTTCAGTTTTTATATTACATGCATTCGTATGACCGTATGTACATCAAAACAGCTAGCATCAAAACAAGAGTGACAGAAAGGTCGAAATTTTTGGTTGATCATGCAGCTTTTGTTTCATTTTTTATTTGCACACTGAAAACAAAATACTAATTTTCTTGTGAATGTTGACTTTGATCAAACAAGTATTGCTGGACAAATTTTATTCAGAATAAAACAAGCGTCTTTTGTGTTGTAGCTTTAATAAAATAACTCAATAGCCTCAACCTTGTGCAATTGCGTATCATTATTTCAAGTGCAGATGTCAACATTTAAGATAAAAAGGGGAAGGTACAATACCAGTGACGTCTGCAGCTGAATGATTTTTTTTTATTTGCGTTTTGTAATTACATGTATACATGTATCTGATGATAAAATCAGATCCAACGGTGAAAGGTGAAAGATCTGATTTTAATGAGATTGGCAAGCTTGAGACATAAGACATGTTTCAGTCGGTGCATTACATTTGCGGGCATTACCATTACATTTGCTCGCAAAAATTGGGGTACACCAGACAACATTGTTTTATAATCTTAATCACTTTAAAAGCAAACAACTATGACAACAAAGAAAAACAAAATGGAATATAGACACTCTATAGACAAAGTACGTATATATTAAGCAAAAATGAAAGACAAGAATACAAATAAAATGCTCCGCTGGGCGCAGCTTGATACGACCGCAGAGGTCGAACCCTGAACAGTTGGGGCAAGTATCGACACAACATTCAAGCTTGATACAGCACTGAATTTGGATTGTGATTAAATATTTGACACAACATAGGTTTCTGACACAGAATGAATGTGGTCTAAGAACTTAAAAAATTTTAATTTACCTATCAAAACCATATCATTATTATTTGCTTTTATATATAAATCAGAAATAACCAATTTAAAATGGAAAATTTTAAAGAAAAAAATTGAAAAAAAAATCCCCCCTCAAATTTTTTGAACCCCCTTATGATTCATCACCCCCAAACTCAATCCCAGCCTTCCCTTTGTGGTATGTAACTTGCAGTACAATTTCAGAGAGATCTGTACACTTGAACACTAGTTATTGTCTGGAAACTAGAAAATGCTTGTTTTTGGCCCCTTTGGCCCCAAATTCCTAAACGTTTAGGGTAATTACCCCCAAACTCAAACCCAGCTTTGCCTTTGTGATATGGAACCTTGTAGTACAATTTTATAAAGATCCATACACTTACACACAAGTTATTGTCCTGAAACTAGAAAAATGCTTGTTTTTTCCCCCTTTTTGGCCCATAATTCCTAAAATTTTGAGGCAATTACCCCCAAAATCAATACCAGCCTTTCCTTTGTGGTATGGTTCCTTGCAGTACAATTTCAGAGAGATCCATACACTTAAACACAAGTTATTGATTGGAAACTAGAAAAATGCTTATTTTGGCCCTTATTCCTAAACGTTTTGGGCAATTACCCCTAAACTCAATTCCAGCTTTCCCTTTGTGATATGGAACCTTGTAGTACAATTTCAGAAAGATCCATACACTTACACACAAGTTATTGTCATGTTTGTTTTTTGCCACTTTTTTTGCCCCTAATTCCTAAAATTTGGAGACAATTACCCCCAAAATCAATCCCAGCATTCCCTTTGTTTTATGAAACCTTGTGGTACAATGTCAGAGAGATCCATACACTAACACACAAGTTACGTCTGGAAGTTACAAAAATGCTTATTTTTGGCCCCTAATTCCTTAACTGTTGGTACCATAACCACCAAAATCAATCCGAACCCTTCTTTTGTGGTATTGAACCTTATGGTAAAATTTCATAGAGATCCATTCATTTAAACTAAAGTTAGAGTGTGAAAACCAATGCGTCTTAGGACGACGACGACGACGCCGGACGACAACGACGCCGGACGACGACGCCAACGTCATACCAATATACGACCGCAAAATTTTTTTGCGGTCGTATAAAAATGACACTAGGACAATAACACAATGGCGGGATGTATAAATACCGAGCCACGCCAAAAGGATATTAACAAAAATGGACTAAACAGTTAAGGTTAAAAATATAAAAAGACAAATAAAAAGAACACATACATGTAACACGTAATTAAGATGATAAACAACGTCAGTACCTAGAATCTATATTTCAAGACCATAATGTATTATTTGTGAAGATGATACGGAATATTTATCAACAAGGTCTTGGTATCTTCCGATGAACTTTTTTTTTAGAAAAAGGACGGGACTTTCTTTAACATAACCCTGGTTCGTCATCTTTTTGCTCAGACACTGGTGACGTTTTATAAAGTCGGAGTAGCAGCTACAAGCTCTTGAATACCGAATGAGTTGGGAAATGTATATCCCATATGCAGGTGAAGTAGGTATATTGCTGCTAAGGTGGGGGACATTTATAATTTCAAAATTAAAATCGTCTCGTTTGTCATAGATTCTGGTACTGAGATGACCGTTAATGTTAAGTTCGAGGTACAAGTCTAAACATGTGACAGAGAAAGCCGTGTCTGTTGTTTCTTTAATTTCTAAGTTCTGGAGGATATATTAATGGAACCCAATCAGAAAAGTTTGGATTGCTAATGGAAAGAACATCATCCATATATCTGAATGAGAAATTAAATGATCGGACTTTTTTGATCTTTTTGTTTTTGATAAGATTCTGAAGGAACTCCGACTCATATGAAAATAAGAAGAGGTCGACAAGGAGAAGCACACAGATCGTTCCCATATGAATGTTGACAATTTGTTGAAAAAGTCCACCTCCAAATTCAACAAATATGTTGTCAATTCCAAACTTCAGCATACTGATCACGTGTTCCTCTGTGTAGCACGTTTTACCTTTTTTGTTCACCATCAACAAAATATGCCGTATGGTATCCCAAAGCAATAAATTTATAGCGTATGCTACCATTTTTGTATTGAAATGCATTGTGGATTATTTATTTTAGACCATTTTCAATTTCACATGGGGAATGGTGGTATAAAAGTTGAAAAATCAAAGGTTTTGATAGAATTAATTTCAGAGAAAGATCGAGATTTAAAATTAACCAGAATTTCTTTAGAATTTTTTAGAATCCACATATGGTTAATACCACTACGCGAGTAAACAGTTTCATAATATTTCTGAAGACCGTCTTTCACGGCGGACAGAATTTTAGTGAATCTAATGAACAATTCCTTTGTAGAACATACAGATGAGGCGGCAATGTATCGTTGTTTGTACGGAATTTTGTGAAGCTTAGGTATCCAATACAAACAAGGTAAGTCCTCAGATTTGTTGTTCAATGTAATGTTCATTGAATCCATGAAGGACTTATGATTCGCCAAAATCTCATCTTTATCAAATGATATGTTTTTGTATGTGGGATTACCTGAGTGCTCATGTATTCCTAATTCTTTTACAAGACACTCGTAGTAGTATGATTTACATACAAAAACAATATTATTTGAAGCTTTGTCCGCAGGAACAAAAAACGCAGGAACAACAACATACGTGTCGTGAAGAGATGATAGACATTTCACAGCTTCTTTGTCTCTGAAAAATGCATATAATGAAATAAAATGAAGGGAAAAAAATCGTCAGAACTTCTCACATCTCGGAATTACCAAAATATGCATATTTTGAAATATTTATTTTCACCAATAGGACGGCACATTTAATTTGTTATTTCAAATGATAATCTATTTTTTTCAATCGAAAACAAAGCTTTCTCGATTGCTTTAGGAAAACGCACAACTTGGCCGTTTAAATCTTAACCTGCTGCGACATACAAGGAGAATGATCAAGCCTAGTTTCGTGTACGTCCGAAAGCGTAAAAAATAATCAACCAATCAATAACCGCAATTTAGAATGGTAATATAATAAGTTATCTACGTTCATATCCGTAGATATGGATATTTTAACACCTTGAAGTATCCAAGTACACCCTGAGGCAAAGACGAAGGGTGTACAGGGTACTGAAGGGTGTTAAAATATCCATATCTACGGATATGAACGTAGAAAACGAATTTATCCCCGATTTTTAGAGAAATTCGACCACAAATTGTAACGTGAAAGCAACGTTTTTTTCATTATTTATAAAAAGTTTTATTGAAATTTGGTAATTTGACATATTTTCAACGGGGTGTAGTGTACTACCTTTGGTAGAACCCTACAGGTAGTCATCATATATAAGACGTTTTTAATCCAGAGACAGAGAAACTGGAATGAGTCAAATATGGAACTCAATGTTGTGAGAGTTACGTCATAGAAGGTGTGACGTCAACGTGGGTCATTTACATAGCTATAGGTCAGCAAACTCCGAAACAGTGGTGACGTTGCTTCGCTAAACTATCATATAACAGTATTATACACCCAGTTGTTACTGATAAAATATTTAGTGTTCCATATATTTGATAGTCCACAATTATCAAGCACAGATTTTACAGTTTTACACCAAGATATTACAGAGGCGGATTTAGAGGGTTTTTCAGGGGGCCCGGGCCCCCCCTTTTTTGGGAAAAATTTGGTTGATTATATAGGGAATCACTGAAGCATGACTGGGGCATGACTGGAGCGGGCCCCCTCTTAGAAAGTCAGAGGGCCCCCCTTATGAAAATTTCTGGATCCGCCACTGTATTTTTCCGTTGTAACTACCAGTAACAAGATTGTACACAATAACACGGAGTTTCTTTTTTCTCCGGTTACAAGCTTTGCCCAATAATTAATAGTTCGTAATTTGTTAAAAAAAATCCAGTGGGTATCGTCGACCAAGTCCCCATATATCATGAAGTCATGACGTAACAGACAAGTAGTTGTTCGGTGTGAGCCAAGGCTCCGTGTTGAAGGCCGTACATTGACCTATAATGGTTTACTTTTATAAATTGTTATTTGGATGGAGAGTTGTCTCATTGGCACTCACGCCACATCTTCCTATATCTAAGTAGTCTGACAAAGCCTAGTTACGTGTGTGTTAAACTAGACCCCTGTTGTGTTCACTTATCGCTGTAATAAGTGTATTTTCAAAAAATATTGATGTGATTCAAATATATTTTGGGACTCTTAGACTAGCTAATCTTACCAAAGGAAACGTATCAATAAAAATAATTAGAATAGAATTGATTGAAAATAATTAAAATAGAATTGATGTAATATATTAATAAGAATAGAATAGATAAAAATAATTAGAATAGAATTAATAAAAATAATTAGAATAGTATAGGTGAAGAAAATAAAAAGATAAATAAATGATAAAATAAAAAAGTGACCGAGTATGAAAATTATCATTTATTTCTAAATAATTTTATTTGATTTAGTACATAATCCAGCCCCTTGTCCAATAAAGGAGATAATAACCATATCAGGTGAGTGTAAAATTTAAAATACCGCAGATAAGATAAAAACTTGTATTCATTATGTCATAAAAGCCCGAGGTCTAACGAAAAGTGCTTCCATGATCATAATTCTAATAATTGGCAATATTGTGTAACCGGAAATGTAGATGTCTTTGCAGATATAAAAATGCTTCTTTGTGATGAAGGAAGACGGCATAGAATTAAACTACATCAAACCGTAAGTTAATATTGAAAAGAAAATGAAATTGTCAATATTGTTGTTTTGATAGGGTTTGGAAAGAAAATGCAACTTGTCACACAGAGTTTATTCATTTCTCGGCGCATATATTGGTTTTGGAAATGTTTATTTTTAAAGATATTAACGCACATTAATAATTTGAAATTCGATTTTGTGTACAGAACTTAAACGGGACAGTTGTATAGCTATATAAACAAACATATGTTTCTATGTAACCATGGAATTTTAACTTGCATTCATGATGAATTGAATAATAAGAGTGTGCATTTATCGTTAGCTCGCTTCAGTTGATTTTTGTTAGCTGCATTGTTGTAATATTGATTGATTGTTGGTTGCTTAACGTCCAGTGGCAAATATAACTATGTGTTTTAATATCTACTGCGATTCCGAGTTAAGAGCGTTAAAACCATGTGTAACCCAACATTGTGTTCGGAAAATGCCTGTAACAAGTCAGTAATATGACAGTTACTTTTCACTCATTTCCTTGGTTGATACATTGATTTTGTTAGTTTTATGGACTCCCCCTTTTTGAATTTACCTTGGTATTTTTGTTATATTTTTTTCCGATTTGATTGTGCATCATATTCCAAATAGGGATTTTGAGTTCATTACAGTCAAGTTCCTTATGGATGACTGTTCACCTGTGACTCTTCACAAAAAAATCTTAAGAGTAAAAATGCTCATAAGTCATCCACATTTCAGTATAACTTACGACCAATTTTAATCGTAAGATTTTTTTGTGGAAAGAGTCGCAGAACATCAAATCCAAATTGCAGGGATTGTCAGTTTGTATGAGGTAGAGGATGAAAAAAGCGTACGTGACAGTTTTAAAGATTATCATAGATAACTGTTTTTTTTTTTTTATTTTACAAAAGTCGATAGGTGATGGAGTGCATATTTTATAGCTTGTCGAATCATGGACTGATAAAACATAATTTAGAACAATGACTACGTAGTATTGTAAAGGTCAATTTAACACGTAAAAAACATACGACTTTTGCACGCTACGGCCCCTGCTTCTGTACATTAAAGGGTCAATTTAACACGTAAAAAACGTACAACTTTTGCAGGCTACGGCCCCTGCTTCTGTACATCAAAGGGTCAATTTAACACGTAAAAAACGTACGACTTTTGCATGCTACGGCCCCTGCTTCTGTACATTAAAGGGTCAATTTAACACGTAAAAAACATACGACTTTTGCATGCTACAGCCCCTGCTTCTGTACATTAAAGGGCCAATTTAACACGTAAAAAACTTTTGCATGCTACGGCCCCTGTTTCTGAACATTAAAGGGTCAATTCAACACGTAAAAAACATACGACTTTTGCATGCTACGGCCCCTGCTTCTGTACATTAGCCTTGACTGTTTCAAATTTTTAAAAGGATTAATTTACATTATTCCTTAGTTAATACAAATGACATTTTGATGCTTATTCGGCTTATTTGCATCTTTGATCGAAACACTTTTTTATTTGTTCTCATTAGTAGTGAGAATACATTCTCTTGTGAAATATGACGCTGCATTTCTAATTTTCATCAAAAAAAAAAAAAAAAAAAATTGTGATGTGTACTCTGATTCTTGTGTGCCTGGCTAAAAAGACAAATATTCAACTTTAAAACTAACGGAAGACAATGCCTTATAACAATAAAACAATTTATTTGAAATGAGCAGTTACAATGTAGGATACAAATAATTATAAGTTGCAAAAAAAAAATACAAATCAGAAATTAAAAAATACTGATAAAAAGAACGCCAAATTCAAACATAAGATAACTGGAGACTTAAACTAAATGTACTTCAAAAATCCTTAATTAAAAAAAGTTCATATCTAAACTGTTTTGTTTTTATAATCACTGATTCTTCTAATGAAGAATTTAATCGAGGTAATGTCCTGTGGTGCAATTAATATAAGCTTCCCTGACCACAATTATAAAACTCCCAGTCATTTAAAAAAACTTTTCTGTTATCAATCTTTGCTTCATTCTTATTTATAAGAGATTATTGCTGAGACAGTTGCACATAGTTTCGTTGATCTTGTTTGGTCACTAAATTGAAGACTTCATACGTTGACTTATAGTTGCTTACATCCATGTCCTTGGTCTTTCTCATTGGAACCCCTACCACCTCTCCGATATTGTTCTTTTACTTTCTAATAGATATAAGAAGATGTGGTATGAGTGCCAATGAGACAACTCTCCATCCAAGTCAAAATTTATAAAAGTAAACCATTATAAGTTACGTTCACTTTCCCTATTATGGAAAATAAGGTCCCGTTTGCATTTGTTCGAGAATTTTTGCACGTTCTGCACAGATTCAATAAAACTTAAGCGTTAGAACTTCATTTTAGATTTTTGTGAAAATGTAGTTTTTAGCAATAAGAACGAGATTTTTTTTTTTAAATTAAAGGCTTCACTATAACGCTAAAATTTAGTCAAAACTTATTTTTGAGTTTTATCAGTTCATTCTTTATAAATATTCAGAGATAAGTTAGTATTGAAAGTTATCAGTCATTAGTTATTATATTTCATATTTTCTTTATTGAAAGTTCTTTTTTTTTCAAAATGATAAAATCGTAATATGGCACAAATAGGGATAATATAACAAAGGGAATTAAAAAAAAACAAAAAAACAAAAAACAACTCGAAGAAAATCAGGCAACACAATGATCAAAATAGCAACATATCCCCATAAAACCTAGGTATGAACTGAGGTACTTTTTTGGGGTCCATTATTCTCTATTCTTTATATTTTTTGTCCATTATTCTCTATTCTGTAAACCCCCATCCACACCCTCATCCATCATGTTGATCAGGTTAAGATAAGCCTATGAGTCGTACCAGTTGCGTACGCATCATACATTTGCGCATTAGTGTTTGTTTTGTCTTACCTTATTACATCATCAAATTCATAAACCATAGGTACACATTAAATAAATAAGATTATTCCCAAAATTTTACCGAGCGTTTAAGATCCAATTGAAAATAAGGATTCCCAAACACAAATCACACAAAACACTCTTTCTAAGAAATACAGCACATAATATAAAGTAAAGTAGCAAAACTACAAACCACATGCATCGCTTTAAAATAAAAGTGGGTAATTAAGGGGTTCCGAAGGGTGACATGTTCCAGCATCAGTATTCAATTTGGCGTCTATCGTGTTGCTCATGGTAAGCAAAAAGTCTATGATAAATCGTGTTTGGTGAAGCCACAGTTAAAAAAAAAGGAAGGGTTGTAGCGGGACACTATGCTTTGTCATCTGTAAAACAGATCTAGATATTTCTGCAGGGTCAACCAAATCATGATGGTGTCCGTAGACTTTTGAAGGAATGACTTCAAGTTTTAAGGAATCCTTGGTTCAAAAGCTTCCTTGTAAGCAGCAACCCTCGTAGGAAACAAACCTGGAACAGCGTATTAACTGGGAGATGTATATATTCCATGAGCAGGCACTGCAGGAATGTTGCTATAGTTAAGTTCTCAATCGACCCTTATTGCCATTGTCTAGATGTAAGTCAAGATATGAAACAGTCTCAACTGAATGTGTGAAAATAATATTCATTCGAAGTCCAGTATTGGATTCATGTCAATGACATTTTTCTTGAGAAGCTCATGTACGAAGTCTTTCTAATTACGACAAATGAAAAAGTCGGCAAGAAAAGGGGAGGCACACTGGTGGTTGTGACAGGATAATGAGGATTAAATAGATATAAGAAGATGTGGTATGAGTGCCAATGAGACAACTCTCCATCCAAGTCAAAATTTATAAAAGTAAACCATTATAGGTCAAAGTACGGTCTTCAGCACCGTAGATTTTTGTAATGTTATGAATTGGTGCAATGATAATGATATGATATTGAATAGAGTTAAGACTAAGGTCATGTTAATTCGTTCTAATAGACAAAATGTTTTTGAAACAGAATTAAGTATCAAATTTGATGATGAACACATAAAAGACGTCGTTCATAATCAAAAACTGCTAGGAATCCATATTGACAAATCTCTTTCGTGGGAAAATCAAATTGACAAACTTTGTTCAGTAATTGTAAGCAGACTGCATCTTATGGGCCAACTGAAAGCATATCTTCCAGTAAGTGTTCTTAAACTATATTATAATGGATATATACTTTCAATTATGGACTACTGCTGTACCGTGTGGGGAAATGCTTCAAAAACTAATATTGACAAATTATACAAGTTACAAAAGAGGGCAGCAAGGATCATTTTAAATGCAGGTTTTGTTATCTCCTCATCAGTTATGTTAAAAAAGTTAGGATGTCTTACCATTTATAATAGAATTAAATATTTTATGACAGTGATGGTATATAAGTGTATGAATAATCTAGCACCTAAATATTTATCTGAACTATTTTCAAGTTGTTCAGTTGTTAATAAATACGCATTAAGATCATCTTCCCAAAATAATATATTTGTTCAACTATATGAAACTAATTATGGTAAAAAAAAACGTTTATGTATTCTGGAACCTTGGTGTGGAATTCCTTGCCTTTGATTTTGAAAGAAAGTAAAAGTATAAATGTTTTTAAAACAAAATGTCAAGCTTATCTCTTGAAAATACAAGAAGAGAACTTTTCGCAGTTTTAATGTAACAATTTTACTATAAATATACTTTTTATTTAAGTAAATTGCAATAATTATTGTTTATCTGTACTATATATGTGCTCTTGTATGCAGTGTAGTATGTTTTTTGCTTTATTACCCTTTTGTTTATGTATTACTATCTTTTTAAAATTGTGTTTTCATATATGTAGATTAGAAGATCACGGGGCGGATTAACTTTTTTGTTAACTGTGTAACCTTCTGAAAATAAAGAATTTATTATTATTATTTTATTATTATGAGTCTGATGCTGATGAAAACACGTCCACCAAACGCAACAAATATATTGTCAATAGAAAATCCAGCATGGCGGTGGTATCAGTTTCAGAGAATTTTCTGTTTGATTCGCAGTTAATTCTTTTTTTTAAATTTTGTTTCGAAAGCGATTTCCTCCTTTTAAGCATTTTCTTTGTTAATTTGCAATTAAGGTGATTTATTAATCATGCATGCAATACGATACAATAAACGATTTGTGCCCTACAGGTATTTATATTTTCAGTTGAGAGTTACTTCCACTTAACAATATCTATGCCGAAAAATACTTTTTCAAACTAATGCTAATTGCTTAAATTGAAAACAAAAAAGTTTTATGATAGTTTTTAGATATATGGTAAAGTAAGTGCAGAGAAGATATATATTGAGCACAAAGTTTACTTTACTTTCCGATTCAGTTAATAAATGACAAAATATTAATATGTAACGAATTTGCTTAAAGTTTTATGTTTATATAGCTTAGGTCGTATTATAAAGCCTATACATGTACAAGAAGAATAAATTTTTATACATTTGAATTACGGGAAAACCAATGCTCAACAGTGTGTGATGATAATTCAACTTGCGGTAAAACACGCTCTATGGCATTACCATTAGATAAGACAAAATGATTATTCTGCAGACAAAATTCATACAACGAGATAAGCAATTAAGGCATGTCGAGTCATTTGAGCGTGCCGATTATGTTTTAAATGACGCAAATTACCAGACTACCAGTGGCAAGTTTACTCCCCATAGATTACTTCAAGGACAAGGCGCTGCATCATTCAGCATGCATTGTTTACTACTGGCTGAAATGAACAACATTAACTTGCTTCTGATGCTTCAAATCAGTCGTAGCATGATGTTGCTTTCTAAAAACTAACAGAAAGTCTACATGATGACAGACCCTTCATGAACGGAAAACATTGTGAAAAGCAGTTTACGATCGTTCGAAATTTCAAATTTTCGTCAAAATTTAGTATTCCTACAGCTTTACAATTTATTCCTACCTCTCTGTTTGTAGGAAATCTTGCGTATGCTACGAACAAAATTTGTCGTGCACTAGCATTTGTTGTTGTCAAGGCAGGGGTGATTGAAGAAACCAGCTTACTCATCAGATTATTTTAGAAGATTGCTACGATCGATAAGGATGATGATTGAACTATTAATCTCAAGTCCAATTTTTCATGCTTTCTGCTGTTAGTGGCCTCCAACTTGATGTGGTTGGACCCCCCCCTCTCTCTCTCTCTCTCTCTCTCTCTCTCTAAAAAACAACCCCAAAACAAACCAAAACCAAACAAACCAACCTTCAAGTGGTCTCTTTCTTGATGCAGTTGGTGCGCTTTCAAACCATCTGGAGATGTTTTTTTATCGAATATTTCGGAAGTATTTCATAACATGACATCAACATATTTTGTTCTTAGTATTCCGTTACCTTTTCAAATGGACGTGCATATTGAAGTCTAGTGTTAGTGTAATATATACTTATATACAGCTTCCTTTGGGGCGTAATATCTCTGTGAATCGTGATTGTTTATAATTCACATATATATATCGGGCTTTCAAATCGGTTTTAGTCAAGTCTGCTATATATTCCATTGTTTGTCTTGTTTTATAAAATGGGGACACAAGTTCTCATGCAATATGATATTGCTCTTGTACTGATTGACCTATTCACACAAAAAAAAACTTCATATACTATCGTTTTCATGCTGACATTTATGCATCAAGACTATTTGTTATAGTTCCAACATTCTTTTGGGTTTAAATAATCAATAATAATTACATTACATGTATGTTTCAGAAGAATCCGTTATTTTGATTGGATAACAACGCTTGCGCGTGATACTAAAATTAACCTTCATATCCCAATGAAGTGTAACATTCATGATGACACGTGCCGTCACAATAAAGTGCAAAGGTTAATTAAAGGAGTAAATGATAGAAATCGATTTTTCATGACCCTAGCATAAAAATGTAATTATAAGAATTGAATGCTTCTTTTAGTAATTTTATAGGGTTGTAAAAATATTGATCGTGCGCACATATCTAGAACGAAGCGCTTCCGCGCTTCATACAAAATGTGCTTGGTCAACACTTTTACACCCCAATAAAATTACAAAAAGAAGCATTCAATTCTTAAATGAATTTCATCATTTTTGTTCAGTGAATCATGGACAGGGTGTTAACTTTAAAGTGCGTATTTCACTTTGTACCTTATGGCATGTTAACAAAACTTTCCCAAAAATATCATTATATGTTGTCTTATATTATTGCATAGCTAAATATTAAATGTGAATATTTTTGTCGATAATGTCCGTAGATAAAGATTTTTTTTCATTTTCTTACATGTTGGAAGCGGGGTATACATCACTAATCTCTGGCATTCAGGCATAAACATGACTAGCTGAACTCGTGCAACGTTCCTAGAGCATGATCCTATAGAATTTTTTCTCAATTATCATGAGGGACTACCGAGAAATTGTCCAAAATGTCCAAAAATTGCAATTTTTTAAAATTCCCCCTTTTGACCTTTGATCACAGTTTTCAAAAATCTGCACCACTTCGGCACTCTACGACATGCCTTAATCAAAGGGTATTATATTTATCTTCAAAATAAGACCAAAATTAGCCGTGAGGTATTTCGGTCCATTAAAGAGGTAGGGCCATTTTCCCGTGAGTTTTTTTCATTTGATTAGCTAGGTAAATCATGTTTTTAAATAGCCCGATAGATACTTATTATAGTATATGAAAACACGTCACATCATATATTTTCATACCTTGAACAGGTATTCCTACAATAAATAAGGCCAAGACTTGATTTTTTGTTTGTTTATCAAAACCAATATTGATTTTGTTTGTAAATGCCCCTGAGGAGCATTAAAATATGAATTATCAACTAATAGATATTCAAAATTAGATTTGTATTAAAAAAACATGGTTCTTCAGTTAGCGTGTTAATGTTGGTAGGTGATTTGTAGCGTACATGTATTTCACAGCTTTGTTTAACTTAAAACTAACAAAATATTAAACAAGAATGTGTCCATAGTACACGGATGCCCCACTCGTACTATCATTTTCTATGTTCAGTGAACCATGAAATTGGGATAAAAACTGTAATTTAGCATTAAAATGAGAAAGATCATATCATAGGGATCATGTGTACTAAGTCTCAAGTTGGTTGGACTTCCACTTCATCAAAAACTACCTTGACCAAAAACTTTAACCTGAAACGGGACAGACGGACGAACGAAGGGACGGACAGACGGACGGACAAACGAACGAACGGACGCACAAACCGAAAAACTGAATGCCCCTAAGTGGCGCCTAAAAAAGGGGGTTAAATATAAATACAAGAAACATTTAATAATCTAATTATCTGATATAAATCAGCTAATCTGATTCAAGATCGATCTCTGTTTTAATGCCAAGAAGCCAAAAAAATATCGGACGCATTTAACTGGGATGTTGTTTTCCTCAATCTGCATGTATCTATATCTATACACTGTTCAAGCTTTTAAGGTTTACCGTCTATATGAACCGGACAACAGCTTACACCAGTTGGTACTAGAACGGCTTGCGTAACAAACACATGTAATCTGGTCTTTTCTGCATGGCATTGTACCCTATGTTTTGATACAGATTCAACACATTCTTGATGTTTTACCTACAGTCACGGTTGGTAGTGTAATTGATTTTTTCTGTGGTGTTGTTTCATTTTCTGATGACTTAGGTTCCGGTGTAGGGACGGTGGTACAATGTAACAATGCCAGTACTAGTATGTACACAGTTGGTTGATCGGCGATAAAATTATTGTCTGCATTTGTTACATATCATACCATTTTCTAAAACGTTCTTGTTCAAGATTTAGAAAAAATATTTTTGTTGTTTTGAAATTTTTCTGCTATGGCCTTTTTTTCGTTATGTGTATAACACACACAACACTTGGGCTTCATTGCTTCATAATCAATTCTCGTGTTATTGGTTATGTACAAGCACCTACTTCAGTATGACTCTTTGAATTAAACAAACATCCGAAAAATGTGATTACGCTTCATAATAAAGTTTGCATATTAATATTTCCTGTTCAAATGATTTGTGTTTTGTGTCCTAATGTATCTATGTCATCCATAATTTTGGTATTTTAGAAGGAAGTGATTGCTGTTCTCATCTTGTCCAAAGAGTAAAACGGTACAATAACTGCCCATTTCCTCAATATTGACAAGCATTTAAAATAAAGAGCTGCGCTATGAGCGCATGATACGCCCGTCCCCTTTTAGCTCGTCTTTATGCTTTAAATGATTTATATGATCATCTAGAATTGCTGTGAGCACTGCTCCCCCCTTCAAAAAATAAAGATATGCACAAACAAAACATTAATAATTTGGCACTATCAACGCTATCCAAAGTTTAACTAAGTTTGTGGCCTCCGTTTTTTGAGCGAATAAAATTCTATAACAGTCGAAAGTGTGAAAAATGGATAGTTTTCGACGATTTTTCAACAAATAAAGTTCTAAAACATAACAAAATTTGTATTTTTTTCAAACGGGATGTATAAAGACACACCCACGTTCATTTTGAACTATAAAGAGGTTAACTCCTAACTATCCTACTGCCTGTCGATACATTTATTTTTGGCATTGCACAAGTCATGTCTTCTTTGACTGTCCATGGCGTTAAAATACTAAATCCCTGGGATGTGTTTTAAGTGATTTTAGTCTCTGATGCATGATTTTTTATTATTTAAAATTGTTTTTGGCTTTTAACTAGCTGTCAGTAACTGCGAGTACTTTCAAATCGTACTTTCTTGTTATTTTGACTTGTGGATACTAATTGTAATGCTTTTTTGTTATTTAATGTTTACTTTTTCAGAGTTATATCTGGTCTATATACCAGCTTTGATAAGTGTTTGGTATTACTATAAATTTTCACTTCTTCGTACTATATACATCAAAATTATTTATTTTGTAAAAATATTTCCTTTCTCCATTTGAACTGTACACGTATACCTAACAAAATTATTTTCATTTACCTGTGTTTAAAGTAATTGCAAATGGTTGATATTTTTGTTCAAGCATATTGTTTTTCTTAAATTGTTTAACATTTCACAGCGGTATAACATGTTACTTTAATTATTCTTCCCTTAGTTTATTTATTTTGTATTTACATTGTATCATAGATCAAATTTATTTGTTCAGTGTATGTTCAGTGGTGTTAATATGTCTTTAAATTTGATTGAGTTGAGCCATTTCAATCGATATTTTATAGTGTGTCTTTCTATGTTGTGATGTAATACTTGTTTCAGATAAGGGTGAAGGTTTGGTACCATTAAAACGTTTAAACCCGCTGCAATTGTTTGCACCTGTCCTAAGTCAGGAATCTGATGTTCAGTAGTTGTCGTTTGTTGATGTGGTTCATAAGTGTTTCTCGTTTCCCGTTTTTTATATAGATTAGACCGTTGGTTTTCCCGTTTGAATGGTTTTACACTAGTGATTTTTGGGGCCCTTTATAGCTTGCTGTGCGGTGTGAGCCAAGGCTCCGTGTTGAAGACCGTACTTTGACCTATAATGGTTTACTTTTATAAATTTTGACTTGGATGGAGAGTTGCCTCATTGGCACTCATACCACATCTTCTTATATCTATAACTCCGCAATGTCATATTAGAAATTTATAAAAAAAAACAAAAGGGAGCTTAATTCTTTAGATATATACAAGTCACCAAAGTTTCATGAAAACTGCTCAAAGGGTTTTTGAGTAATTGTCCAAAAACTGGAAACCCCGCCCCCTTTTTATGAACAAAGCCCCAACACTCCAAAACGTAAATTCAGAAATTTTTAAAAATCGAAAGGGAACTTATGTCAATATATAAAAACAATTCACCAAAGAGTCCTGAAAATTGCTAAAAGAATTGTTGAGTTATAACCAAAAAAACTGGAAAATCACACATTTTTTTATGAATAACATCCCTTAACTCGGAAACGTAAAATCGAATATTTATAAAAATCGAAAGGGAGCTAACGTCAATCGACATAAACAATTCGCCACAGTTTCATGATATTGGTGAAAGCGTTTTTGAGTTATTGTCCGAAGTGTTGACGACGGACGGACAATTGTATACCATAATACGTCCCGTAAACGGACGTATAAAATGATTCAAATTTAATAAACCGACTTTTAAAATACTCTAAACAGTATAGATCGCGTGTCTATACAAAAGCATACATCTTTTAAGATTGTTACCAATCAAGATGGATTCCGGTGCAGTGGCGGATCCAGAACTTTTCATGAGGGGGGCCCGCTGACTGACCTAAGGGGGGCCGCTCCAGTCATGCTTCAGTAATTCCCTATATAATCAACCAAATTTTTCCCACAAAAGGGGGCCCGGGCCCTAAGCCCCCATGGGTCCGCCTATGCGGTGGGGCTCCCCCATTGATCGGAAACAAAATATCCATTTCTATGGCATGCATTCGTCAGATAATTTAGCCTCGTTTTCCTAAGCGCGACTATTACCATTACGGACGGTCATGGTCTAGTTTTTCATTTATGTTGCATTGTTTTTTCCAGGTATATCATCGAAGATGACTTGAGGTCAACAGAAACTCCAATTCCAAATGGCAACAAAACAAAGTAAGAAGCAAATATAGCACCATGTACGGAAACTCACACAAAATGTGTATACATAGATAAAAATTGTATCATATATATATCACTATAATTTTATCTAAATTTCAATGTTTACCGTATGATATAAACTATACACTGAGCATGTGATGTAGATAATTAACCTTATTATATACTTAATGAAAGGGACGATGGAAAATGGGGGATGATGAAAGACAGGGATTATTAAGAACGTATCCTCCTGGATACAGGTAAATTTCTTTACAGATTTTGATAGGAGGGTGTGCTTGGTTGTTTTCACCTTTAAGTGAATGTTCAAAATTTATCTACGATAATTATTAAGATCAAATTATAGGTCAGGAACATTATTTCAAAGTAAATTCAGAATCTATAATTATATAATTTATAATTCACTTGAGTCAGTCATAATATTGTGTTCTGTTTGGAGAAAAACATTTATTTTGTTGTGCTATTACACCACTGACCTATGTTAGTGCGCAGAAACATGTTTACCCCGCCGATTTATGTTTCTATCCCATAATTCAGTGGTTGTCGTTGAGTACTGTTTGTCATTTTTGTTTTTCGGTAATTTCATAAATCAGGCCGATTAAATTGTTTCACATTTTTCATGGATTTTACTCATTATTGAAGGCCGATCGGTGAGCCTGAGTTGCTTTCATCCACATTATTTGGTTTTGGTGAATAGTTGTACCATTGGCAATCGTACCACAATTTTTCAGTATAATTGTTCGTCAGCTTACTCAAAGTTTATATAGTTGCCACTAGTGGGCAGGATCTGTTTACCCATCTGGAGCACCTGAGATCACCCCCAGTTTTTAGTGGTATTTCTGTTTCTCAGTCTTCCGTTTGTTGTGTTTTGTATACTGTTGTTTGTCTTTTGGTCTTTTTTCGTTTTTCCCATGGCATTGTTAGTTTATTTTCGACTTATGGGTTTAAATGTCCCTTTGGTATCTTTCACCTCTCTTTTGTAAGAAAGCTATATTTTTTCATCAGATAGCCGAGGCAAAGGTTTCACATAACAAATAAATGACTTGAATACAATACAACTATGTAAGTATTGCATTTTAAAACTTCTGACTTTAAATAAAGCTAATACTAACAATGAACACTGCCCTTTCCTGGATCTTGATATCTATATCTTTAACGGGAAGCTTAATACCAAAATTTATGATAAAAGAGATGATTTTTCATTCCCTATTGTTAATTGTCCATTTTTAGATGGTGACGTTCCCTTGTCACCATCTCAACTTGTTCGATTCGCTCGTGTTTGTAACAACGTATTTGATTTCAACGAAAGAAATCTCTGTTTTACTGAAAAATTATTACACCAGGGTTTTCGATATCACAAACTAGTCAAAACATTTACTAGATTTTATCATCGGTACAAGGACATCATTCGTAAATATAAATCAACATGTAGACATCTTATACGTTCAGGTATTTCACATCCAATATTTTATGGTAATATTCTTTACAAAGCACAAAAATGTCGGCATTCACCTCAAAAGCTAACCAAACCTTTAAACAGACTTATTCGGAAAGGATATAGTTACGATACTGTTGTCAGGTCATTAAGGATTGCATATTTTGGTATTAATATTGATTCACTCATAGGGTCTTTGCATCGGAAATAAACGCTATTATTCTAAAACCAGTTGTTTGCATGATACGGGTTATGTTCTTCTCATATATTTTATGATGGTATAATACTAAATCCCTAACGGGAGGGATTGTACTTGATTTTCATATGACAGTGGCGGATCCAGAAATTTTCATAAGGGAGGGGCATTGACTGCCTAAGAGGGGGCCCGCTCCAGTCATGCTTCAGTGATTCCCTAAATAATCAACCAAATTTTTCCCACAAAAGGGAGGGCCCGGGCTCCCTGAAAACCCCTCTAAATCCGCCTCTGATATATGATGAAGACATATCTTTCAATCAGTTTAATTGAGGTCTGGAGCTGGCATGTCAGTAACTGCTAGTAGTCCTTTGTTAATGTATGTATCATTGTCATTTTGCTTAGTTTCTTTTGTTACCTTTTCTGACATCGGACTCGGACTTCTTTTAAAATGAGTTTTACTGTGCGTATTGCTATGTGTTTCGTTATTCTATATTGGATAGAGGTATAGGGGTAGGGTTGAGATCTCACAAAACATGTTTAACCCCGCCGCATTTTTGCGCCTGTCCCAAGTCAGGAGCCTCTGGCCTTTGTTAGTCTTGTATGTTTTTTTAATTTTAGTTCATTTATATGTTTTGGAGTTAAGTGTGACGTCCATTTTCACTGAACTAGTACACACTTTTATTTAGGAGCCAGCCGAGGACCACCTCCGGGTGCGGGATTTTCTCGCTGTGTTGAAGACCCATTGGTGGCCTTCGGCTGTTGTCTGCTCTTTGGTCGGGTTGTTGTCTCTTTGACATATTCCCCATTTCCATTCTCAATTTTATTCTGTGCAAATTTAGTACCGTTTCTTTAGCGGGATTGTTACTAAACAGAAACACTACCCGACTGTTTCCATTACCCTAGAAAATTCTGCCAACTTAACAATAAAACTTGCGTAGTCCGACAATTATGAACATATTTTAGCCAATCGCACGTCGTCGTTGTGGAATGTTTCTTGAAAGAATCGCGACAAAACGTCTTTCTATTTAATTGCATGGTAATGACAGACATGTTTCGAATGCATTGTAATGCCAGGCTTGTTTATAATACACTGTAATGCCAGGCTTGTTTATAATGCATTGTAATGCCAGGCTTGTTTATAATGCACTGTAATGCCGGGCTTGTTTATAATGCATTGTAATGCCAGGCTTGTTTATATTGCATTGTAATGACGGCATGTCTCGAATACATTGTAATGCCAGGCTTGTTTATAATGCATTGTAATGACAGGCTTGTTTATAATGCATTGTAATGCCAGGCTTGTTTATAATGCATTGTAATGACAGGAATGTCTCGAATACATTGTAATGACATGCTTGTTTCGAATGCATTGTAATGACAGGCATACTACGAATACATTGTAATGACAGGCATACTTCGAATACATTGTAATGACATGCATACTTCAATACATTGTAATGACATGCATGTTTCGAATGCATTGTAATGACAGGCATGATACTTCGAATACATTGTAACGACATGCTGATATGACCTATTTGTCGGCTCGGTCATATAATACATTTTCGGGGGAAACTAGCGGTCTCTAATATAAAATCCAAGTCGCTGGAAAGTTTACATATTTATTCACATCCATATACTTCAATCTCAAAAACAGAACTGTATAACAACATAAAAACAAATATAAAATACAAATTCAAAATCAGATTGACATTCGGAAGTGAACCAATCAAAATATCTTGTTACCAAATAATATAAATTCGCGTTTTCCTGAAAGCGGGGATTACGGATTAAAACATGTTTTGTTTCTCAAGTATGTAAAGAGTCGCTTTCGGCAATTATATCACTATGTGTCAAATTATCTTAATTCTTTGTTGCGCAATGTTTGAACATAAAGACGGATATCAAACTACTCTGCACACATGGTACTAGATAACTGTTGTTTCGATTTTAGGGTTATTGGATGTAGCATATTTAAGGATGTTTTACATCGGCTACACAATGTAGAAACAAGAACCTTTTTAATAGCGAGACAGCAATCTTGTAAAGGCTTGAAACCTGCCTACTGCATCCACAATGTATGGAGTTATTTCGTTACGCTTATCATACTGCATCTGTATAATGTTGATGTTTTAAAATTTCCTTTCAGTGGCCATGCTGTGGTGGGAGTACCAAGCACTATACTGGAGCCACCGAACCAGTATAAAAGTCGGTGGAGGTCCATCCGGGTTATGTACCTTACTATGTTCCTCAGCAGTGTATCATTCTCCATTTGTATGTCTTCATTATGGCCATACCTAAAAATTGTAAGTATCCATATTCTTTCATTACAAAGTCCGAGATTACTCTGACGTCCAACGGCTGTTTTGCCAGACAAGCTGGGGCCCAGCGTCAGAGTAATCTCCAGTGTATACAAAGTGCGAATCCAGATAGTTCATGTTCACTGTTGTATGCGAGAATGTCTATTGTAGAATAAAGGATGATGGGAAAAACTGCGTTTGTTTACTTTTTGAAAATACAAAATAATAGATTTTAATGTATGTTTTAACAGAATTTCATTAGAATATAACTTTTTAATGTATAATAATAGGATTAAAGTCCAAAAAAATGTTATTTAAGCAGCAGAATTCATAATATTGATTACTGAATGCGATTCATTTTAACTATAGATGCGATGAATTGTCACTGTAAGTGCAATCATTTCTGATGTGGAATTTTTGGAAGTGCGATGAATTTTCATTGTCGTTTTATATGATTATTCGACATACAACAACTGAAAATAGTTTTTAAATGACTTTAATATTGATGATATTTACAATTTGAAATGCAAGCCAGTCGTAGATGCTTACTTGAATATACACGGGTATAACCACGTTCATATCATGAATATTCAAATATTGTTGGTGAGTTTGCTATTAGCTTGTCATGGATCCGAAAATTTACTGGAGCAGAACATCCATGAATTTAACGTTTTTCTACGACGAATTTTCTTTGAAAAGTTTTATAACTCGCTTGAAAAAGCTTTGAACATTTTTCACGCCGTGTCATAATACATATTTCTACCGTATTGATAGGCTTTTGCACAATGAACAGTACAAGAATGTACAACGAACGGTACTAAAGAAAGAAAACAAACTACAAAGAGTATGAATCGTACAGTGTCAAAATTCTGAGGTCAGTTTTTCAAGTAAATGTCTTCAAATAAAATTAAAACAACGGGTTTCTCATTCGTATTATGTATTTTAACAACAACAAAGCACAAAATAAACGGTCGCATTTAGTGAGAGAGCCAACCAACTATGCTCTATTTGTAGTTTAATGAAGTTTGAGTTACACATAGTGTTTGTTTCGCGATGTTTACAAGTAATTCACAGACCTGTCTATTTAAAATAGTCACAAGGTGTTCATGTAATATAAATGATATACAATGCTGCCAGGAGCAGTAAACTTTGTTTTCATAAACATTGAATACTTAACTGAACAGTTAGTCAATTAGTCTTTGGTGTAAATATAAGAACGGTATATCTACCAACATTGCTTCGCGATGTAGCGATTAACGTCCGGAATCAACTGTACGGCGGTTATATCCCGTGGTATAGAACCATTTAAACATGTAACAATAAACTGTTTTCAATATTTCTTTGTATTCTCACAATTGCGTATTGGCTTATTTGTAACACCGACTTATAAGAAATTCAAGCATATTTAAGGTGACTCGACTGTTGCTCGAACTTTCTTTCATGTGGACACTTTTGAGGAGATAACTCAAATTAAGAAATAATTCTTTTGAACTGCGTTTCTAATCTCCTTGACTCATCTGGTGTCAGTTCGCAAGATAAGACAACTCTCGGTATGTGTCGCGATGGTCTATATATGATCATATATGTGTTAATTGATTAATCAGTGGGAATCGTTTAACATGTTAACTATCAGCAAGGATTTGTATAGTTTTAAATCCTTGCTATCAGCAAGACATTTGGTTTTAAAGGGAAAGATGCAATTCCTTGGGCTGTAGTAGAAAGAATTCACGACTATGTCAAAAAAGTTCATACATTAATTTTCATTTGGCATAATTTCAAATCTTTCTTCCAAGAGAATCTTCTTTGTCCTTCTTGATTATAATAATAAAAAAAAAAAACTGAAAAAAGGTATTTACTATCTGTTTTATACGCCTCTGAAACCGTAAACGAGTGACTTTACAATGTTATGAGGTCATAAGTATAGGTAATTTTTCACAGTCCTGAGTTGCAAGTAAATGGCACAAAGTCACACGCCTGACCGTCACACAATTGATAGGACAAAAATTCACAATTAAATAGTAAAACTGTTTACTATCGTTTGAATATATTAGAGAAGCTTAAATTATTGAAGTACTTTCTTTTTATCACATAAATTCATTATACAGCTTGGGATATTGTTCGTTAGAATTGATAAATGAAGACTTGTAAAATTTTATTCATGCAAAGGATATATTTCTTGGTACCATAAAGCCAGTCAAGTAATAACAAATTTTCGCAGCCTATTATCTAAATAATCACTAGATCATTATGAATTCTTTTACTGTGAATTAATTTTGTTTAGAAAGTTGTGTATACTTATAATTATTAATGTTCAAGAAAACACAAAATATTACCATGAAATAAGTTTTTCACATTATAAATCAGAGACAAACTATCTCTAAGCTGACTTTTTTCTGGTACCATCTTCGTGTCCGGGGCTTTTAGTCCTACATTTAAAATGTATCCACTTAATTCTAACAACAAATGGATATGTTGGCTTATAAATAGAAAGATGTGGTATGATGAAAACTTTCCGTCAATTGAAAGAACAAAATACGAGGATGTTAACTATAGGACACTACGTCATTCAACAATGAGTAAAACCCCAGTTAGACATGTTATAAAAAGTGATGTTAATAAATGCCCCGGTATGAAAAATGAGAAATCATTTACAAGAGAAAAACAATGGCCTGATTTGTGTTCTAGTATAGTTTAAAAAAAAGATTAAAACGCAACTAGTTAAAATAGCGGTGGTTTTTTTTTTTTCTAATCTTAAAAAATCCATTTTTCGATTTTGAGACGCTTTAAAGAAGATTTGGGTAAAAAAGACTAAACCTGCATGTGAATTTTAAAAAGTCGATTTGATAAGTTTTGACAATTTTAAGGCTACAATAATTTTAAGGAGGTACATTAAAAGGCAATCTCACGTTTTTTACTAGTGTGAAATACACACAGGTTGGTATAATTCCTTTTTTTCGAAATATTTGCCTACTTCGTGTCAATTTTCGCTGTATCTGTATAACCTTTAGATAATGATGTTTATTCTTAACATAAACCCATATTGAAAAGAAAAGATGGGAGTAATATGCAAAAACAAGACATATGAAACTCATAAATTTCGAAAATATATGCGGCGTGAATCTAAATTTTTCAATAAACTATAGAGCTTCATTTTCACATGTGTATCCGGGATCGTTTTCCGTCTTCTTCAAGCAAGTTTAAAAAGCAATTCATATTGATGAAGATAACAAATGTTTTCATATATATTAACCTGCAAAATTGCTAAATAAGTTCATGAAAAAGCATTATAGGTCTGCTATATACAGCTTTTTATACAGCCATTGTATGAGGGTTCTTTGAATTTTAGACATAAACAAAACATGACTATCCAAAAAAAAAAAATTGTAATCACATAGCCCGGTAAGCAGAAAGGCAAAATAGATTTTCAAAAATATTTATTATTAACGCTCATGTGGGACGGTCATTTTTATATAGACACCAATAGGAGGCGAATTGGAACTTAGACGATTAACTGTGAAAAAAAGGCATAGGATAGCAAATTTTCGGTACCAAAAATAAGATTGTGGCATAACCTTAAACAAACCAGAGTTAAGTTCTTTTCTAGAACTTGTCTTTTTTGTATTTTCTTTATGCACGTTCTGTTAATCTGTACTGAGATTCAAAAGGGGTAGGGTTGAGACCTACAAAAGTAAGTTTAACTCGACCACATTTCCATATACATGTACTAGTACCTGTCCAAATTTGGGGACCTCGTAAGTAGTTGTCGTATGTCATATCTTACTTGTTTTCGTTATTTGGAGAATGTTTGTGTTTATAACAGAGCTTAAGAAAATAAGAAGATGTGGTATTATTTTCAATATATTAGAAAACAATCCACCAGAGACTGAAAACGAGGATGTAAGCAAACACCACATAGTTTTTTTTAAATTCACATTGAACGTACAGACTCTGGGCGATTTAGATCTTGATATTTTTATAAAGGCATGTCTATTGTTGAGTATTTAAGTTGCCCTGTAAGAGCCTGTCTTTTGGAGAAGGCTATATTTTGCTCTCTAGATGTCTAAGTTATTTATGTGCATGGTTTGGTTGCTATCTCATTTACCAGAAGTTCATGACTTCTGCATTTACTTATACCCCACATCTACCTTCATTCATAGAAAAAGTTTGGTCTGATAGAAATGATTACACTGATGTTGAAAGGCAAAGTAATATTATTTTTGAAATATCAGAAAACTTGTTGCACATATCAAATAATATGTCAAAGAGAGTGTCCAACTGTTTTGAATTTATTATTATAATTTAACTGTTGAATAAGTATTTTTTTTATATCATCGGACATTTGAATGTTCTAGATGCACAATTAACATATTGTCGCCAATATTTTAACATTCAAAATTTTAGTTAAATCTCTCATGCAGACTAGACATGCTAGACGGGGCTATAAATGTTCATGTATAAAACATCCCTGAGTACAGAAGTTGACGGAGTTATACGTTAAGTGTACATTAAACTTTTAGTACTGTCAAATGATATTCGAAATCAGCATGAATGTCGGTCTACATCTTTCATTAATTGAATAGCTGGCAGATGATAAAACAGCGGGTGGTTGTTGTTTAAATTTACACCTTAATATGGTTAAGATAAGAACACAATAAACGATACTTGTACATATATTTTCCTTCCAATAAATAAAATATGTATTATACATAATAAGTGTTTACGAGAAAGAAAACAATTAAATGTTACTTTTCCCGAACCCTACAAAACTTTAATAGCAATACACAAATGCTTTGCATTTTGAATTAATTCATCATCCAACTTTTAGTATTTCAACTTCACATTGTTTCCTTTGTCATTAAGTGTACTGCAAATAAGCTCATTAGCAATTTTCTAATCATACAAAATGTGTTTAAGTTCTATCTATATATTTAAATTATCCGAATAATGTTTAAAATTTCAACAATTTTAATCAGGACTAAAATTCAATTTAACATTTTCGTCATCATGAATTTATTTTAAACAATAATTGAAAATGATTAATATTATTATTTTCATTATTTTTAAAGTTTTGACGCTATCTTATATCAAACATTTTCCGTCTTTCCCAATATGGTACGTATAGATATCGGTTTCAGTTCTTTACAATATACGTATACATGTACTGACGTTTGATAACGAAATAATCACCATATTCAGACTTCAAGGGACACCATCAAATGTAAACTTAAAATATTTTTTTGCACCTTCAGAAAGAAGAATTATACAAAATAACATGGGACATGGCGAAATAATGTCACTGCAATAATGAATTTTACAGGAATTTTTACTACCACTCGTCATCATTGAATTTGGTTAAGTTGTGTAGGAAAAACGTATCTTTTCATGGAAATTTTCAAATCATTAGGGACACCACTTTAAAATAACATAAATTTTTTTTTTACATCAAAATAAAGATAAAACTAATAGCTTCTTCACCTGCCATGGCAATAGTTTATGATTGTACAAATAAAATGTTGACAAATGATTGTACAAATAAAATGTTGACAAATGATTGACAAATAAAATGTTGACAAATCATTTTAAAGCAACTGTCATGTTTTTCCATATACAACAATGTTAAATTTTATCAGTCCAAAAGTGCTCCCTTGTTGGTCACTGATAACGTTACCCCGCTGAGCTGTCCCTGATTCTTGTGTATGATTGTATAAGGAGCTACTATTTGATTTTTATGGGGGCTAGGTGAAATTTGAAAAAATAGGTAGGACAGGAGTTTTGAGTAAAAAAAAGGCAGGATGAGATTATTTGCAAAAAAGGCAGGACAACAATTTATTTAAAAAAAAGTCAGGATAAACTAAAAAAAAGGCAGGACCAAATAGAGTGAAAAATAAAAAGGCAGGACCGAATAGAGGGAAAAATAAAAGGCAGGACAAAATTTTCATCCTAGCCCCCATAAAAATCAAATGGTAGCTCCCTAAGATTTATACACAATGGCATGATAAATATCAATTATCCAGTCATCCAAGCGTCAATTGTTTGCGCAAGATGAAAACGTTTCCACTCATTCGATCGTGAAATGAAGATCGTTTTGTGAATACTCTTTGTTATCTCAAATTCATCCATTAGAGCTATTTTCCTAACGTTTGTAGTTTAAAGGTTTGGATGGCTTGCATGCTTTGTTTGTATAGACGTTTGCTCAATCTTAATTACAATGCTTAGGCAACATTTACACAATCAATGCCAACCACACCTTTTAACTACAAGCATTAGGAAATTAGCTCTAATGAAGTTTAATTTATTAGTATGCGATGTAGATTTAGACCGAAACAGAAACTTTGATTTTCCGGTGACGTGGATTAGCTTAACTGTCCAAGATATATGTATTTAATGATGACGTGTCATAGGAAAGAATAAATTTTATCCTACATATTATTGATCAGGACAAATTATTTGAGAAAATAGAATTGACTATATTAGCAATAAATACCATGTTTAAGGAATTTATTGATATATTACCTCAGACTTTCACTCACTAAGTATGCATATATAATCAATCCTTCTGACTTCATAAATTTTGTTAGAGAGTCGGCTGAATTAAGACTTTATATAATGAAAATTAATTAATTTCCTTCTGTGAAAATGCATCGCATATACAATAGAAATGAATCGCCCTACAGTGAAAATGAAAGTCTAGTATCATTATTCGACAGTAAACATGAATCGCATAACAAAAACAGCATAGTGGAATTTGATTCAATATCAACAAGCTGAATAACAAAACCTGTTTTAAGTTAAACAACATTAATAATTATGTTAAAAGGTACATTTTTCTGCAAATGAAACTTAACTGCTACTTTTAGATCTCTTGCACGCTCTGTTCGTGAACTATTCTTAATATTTATCTATTTGTGTATCAATTTTGCACCTTGATGGCTGTAGGCGCGATGAAAACCCGTCCGCATCTCATACCTATATCATGAATTTATAAGAACAGTACACATTATATATTATTTCTTATTTTATTCAAAAATCTTGAATTTGTCGTCTGTTTATTTATCATTCTACATCAGAAATTCATCACGGATACAGTAAAAATGACATTTTAGGATTCGCACATTACATACACTGAATCTCGGACTATTCATTACAATACAATGATTTAACTTTATTTTCTGATAATTGTTCAGATTTAAATTAAATGTGATCGTACTGGAATAAATGCAAAGGGAAATTGTTTTAATAACCTTTGCTATAGGTGTTTATTACGGTGGAAACTTGCCATCCAAAGTATTAATTGCAGTTTTTTTGTGAAAAATGTTGAATTTCCTTAAAATCTGAAAATCCAAAAGCACAAGAAGTCTTCAAATTCTTAAAACGATTGGTTATCTTCAAATTAAAAAGGAAGATTTGTCGGTTTGATTTTTATTAAATTGACACTCTATCGACTCTCAGTATATCAATTCACATGTTGCTGCTTTTCACGAAAGTAAAGTCGGATCTGGGTTTTCCAGGAGATAAGTGCTTGCATTGAAAGGAAAATTGGAGTGTGAACTTAAAATATTAAACACTGCATTGTATTTAAAAGCAATGAAATGCAATATAGTTAATCCAATCTAAAATGTTACCTTTCATTGCATTTCTTTTTTAGAGCAGATATATCCATTTAACATGCGCAACTTATGTAATTTTCAATAAAATAGTTCCCTTGTCACCATCTTACGGTGTTTATATATCTCAACTTGTACGATTCGCTCGTGTATGTAACAACGTTTCAGATTTTAACGAAAGAAATTTATGTATTACAGAAAATTATTACACCAGGGTTTTCGATATCACAAACTAGTCAAAACATTTACTAAATTTTATCATCGGTACAAGGACATCATTCGTAAATATAGCTCAACATGCAGACTTCTTATACGTTCAGGTATTTCACATCCAATCTTTTATGGTAATATTCTTTATAAAGCACTAAAATGTCAGTATTCACCTCAGAAGCTAACAAAACCTTTAAATAGACTTATTAAGAAGGGATATAGTTACGATACTGTTGTCAGGTCATTAAAGATTGCATATTTTGGCTTTAATATTGATTCACTTATAGGGTCTTTGCATCGGAACTAAACACATTTATTTAAAACCAGTTGTTGGCATGACACGGGTTATGCTCTTCTCATATATTTTATGATGGTATGATACTAAACCCTAACGGGAGGGATTGTGCCTGATATTCATATGATGAAGACATAATCTTTCAATCAGTTTAATTGAGGTCTGGAGCTGGCATGTCAGTTAACTGCTAGTAGTCTGTTGTTATTTATGTATTATTGTCATTTTGTTTATTTTCTTTTGTTACATCTTCTGACATCGGACTCGGACTTCTCTTTAACTGACTTTTAATGTGCGTATTGTTATGCGTTTACTTTTCTACATTGGCTAGAGGTATAGGGGAGGTTGAGATCTCATAAACATGTTTAACCCGCCGCATTTTGCGCCTGTCCCAAGTCAGGAGCCTCTGGCCTTTGTTAGTCTTGTATTATTTTTACTTTTAGTTTCTTGTGTATAATTTGGAGTTTAGTATGACGTCCATTATCACTGAACTAGTATATATATTTGTTAAGGGGCCAGCTTAAGGACGCCTCCGGGTGCGGAATTTCTCGCTGCATTGAAGACCTATTGATGACCTTCTGTTGTTGTCTGTTCTGTGGTCGGGTTGTTGTCTCTTTGACACATTCCCCATTTCCATTCTCAATTTTATCCTTGACAAATATGGTTACATACACACATTTTGTAACTGAATATCTTAGTACATATATCAGTAAAAACTGAGACTTCTATAACACATATGTGTTATAGTAGTATCAGTTAAAAAGTAAAATAACAAAAATACCGAACTCCAAGGAAAATTCAAAACGGAAAGTCCTTTTATATCAAATGGCAAAATCAAAAGCTCAAACACATCAATCGAATGGAAAACAACTGTCATAATCCTGACTTGGTACAGGCATTTCCTTAATGTATAGCTTGTCTTGGAAAATCAATATGATCTGAGGAATTCTCCCCTCACTGCATTGTGTCATTGGTGCTTTCAAAAATGGATACAGTACTTTACAATATAGCTATCTAGCCAGTGACATTAGGGTTTTAGATTGCATTTCATACAGCGCAATATTTCCGTCTCTATCCAATTGGGAATTATTTCTATTTAATTTGCATTCAAAAATTAGAAAAGCACAATGTCACATTCCCAGTTTTGGCAAACTAACAATATAATTCTATCGATGGCAGGAATTTCGACTGCAACTGGAAAAAGAGGGCATGTTAGACAGGGACAGGATATTGTTGTTTATGAATTGTGGTGATGTCAGATTTATTTTAGCATATGCTAATATATACTCTTTAATTTGAAAGATATCCTCTTTAAACAAACCTGTGTTATATTCATAAAAGTTAAAGCCAGTGGCTATTTTGCTGGCGCCGTCAAAATAGAAAATATGCTATTTTGCCAGCTCTGATTAAAATATCTTAATTAAACCCAGCAAAATAGCATATTTCTATAGCAATGGTTATTTTGCCAGCGCCGGCAATATAGTGAACTTGTTATTTTGCCGGTTCTTTGTAAAGAGAGAATTTTAATATTTACTTTTTTACAATGTGCATTGTCAACATAAAGAATCAAATTATTACTCATATAGTTAAATAAGATAACAGTAACAGTATTTCAGATACATATAATCATTTAAAACATTTATAAGTCAAAGTGAAAATTAGAATTTGTAAAAAGAAATAAAAATAAAAATATTGAGCATCCATTTGTAGCAATGAAATCATATTAAAACACGCAGTTGAATTTACTTCTAACATCAGTCACAATCTAATGCTACATGTACCGGTATGCATAAGAATAAAATCTTAGATTTTTTAACTGTATGTTGTAAAGAAATAAAAATTAAAAATCTCATTGCATATAAATTTGATAAAACATTATATAATATAACAAAATCAGTCACATAACTTCAAAATCAAAAATGTTTGAATTAAAATTGCTTTTGAAATAAGTCCGTTCTTTGAATTGCATATCTGCCAAATCATTTTTTACTGGCAATATTGGCTTCTGCTTATCTAGAGCCGGCAAAATAGCCACTGCCAAAGTTATACTGTACACAATAAACATATTAATTTTAATCTCCTATTGTTTAGTGTGTAATTACTGCTTTATTAGGTTAGAGTTTTTATTCTCCCTGCTTTCTTATAGAACCGAAGTAGAATGAAAGAAACCATTTTGTTGTCATTTGTAATTCTTGTGTTTCAGCTTGACGGTTCAGCAAACACAGATTTCCTTGGATGGGTCGTAGCATCTTACAGTGTGGGACAATTAATTGCCTCCCCTTTGTTTGGAGCATGGGCAACTTACAGAGATAGAAGCAGAGAGCCACTTGTGGTTTCAATGTTGATCAATGTATTAGCAAATGTTCTGTATTCATACCTAGAGAGCATTCCTTCTCACCAGGCTGTATATCTCATTTTATCAAGGAGTCTTGTAGGATTCGGAGCAGGTAAACAAAATACATTACTGATATCACTATTACACAAATAAAGGATTTAGATGCAAATGAAATAGTATTTTGGGGGTGTATACTTTTATTGATTTTTAGTATAACCTAGAATTTCAAAACAAATCTTCATTGCCTAAAATATTCTTTCTTTCTTTCTTTCTTTTTTTTTTTTTTCTTTCTTTCTTTCTTTCTTTCTATCCTTTCATTTCTTTTTATTGAGGATGATTAACTAGTTTGCTAGAAATTAAGCTTCATTGATTTCCTTTTATGGAAATTACCACTGGATTATTTATTGGAAGCAACATCTGATAAATGTATATTGTAGTCAAAATTTGGTTAAAAATAGCAATAAAATTTGCAGCCATATAATTTTGATTATCAAACATAGTCATAAAAATATGGGAATAATTTGTTACTCTTAGAAGTTTATCTTATTCCTTATCTTCCGTTATAGTTAAGATTAGCAAATACATCTTATGTATTTCTCTTTTAGGAAATGTTGCTGTTGTTAGGTCTTATGTTGCTGGTGCCACAACCTTGAAAGAAAGAACATCAGCTATGGCCATAATGAGTGCCTTTCAGGCAGTAGGCTTTATAATTGGACCAGGTTTGTAATAAGAATCTTTCAGGCTGTGGTCTTGATCATTGGACTAGTTTCATAATGAGTAGCTTTCAGGCTATTGACTTAATTACTGGACCAAGCTAGTAATGAGTGTCTTTCAAGTTGAATGCTTTGTTCTTGGACCATCTTTAAAATGAGTGATTTTCAGGCTGTTTGATTTATTATGACACATTCTTTGTAATGAGTGACTTTAACAGGCTGTAGGATTTATTTTTGGATCACATTTATAATAAGTGCCTTTCAGGCTGCAATACAATTATTATTGGACTATCTTTGTAATAAGCGTCTCAGGCTGCATAATTTATTATTTGACCATGTTTGTAATGAATGACATTCAGGCTGTATTTTTATGATAAAAAGTGTCATACATGTACTTCAGAAGAGGCATATCTATGTGATTTTGAATGGGAAATAAGTTTTTTTTGTCCTAAAAAGCCATAATAGGAAAAGTGTCTTTTCATCATCTCAAAAATATGTATTCATTCAAAATTTTAAAGAGTTAACCAAGTCATGTTTGAAAGCAATTTTAAGAATATGCATGCACATGATTGCTTACTTGTACAGCATTTTGATTTGTTTACAGAAAACTTAAATATGATGGCTTACGTCTTTAGCATTTGTATACACATAACATTTAGAAACCTTGAAATGGTTATAAACCAAATGATATTTGTTCTTGTGAAAATTTCATCCTATAATTTTACAAAATATCAACATAAAGAACTGAACATAGTAGTTAAAGTAGTATTGATTTTATTGAAGTGACAGCAGACATTTTCCTCTTTTGATTCAAACATTGTATAATCCTATAAGACCTGTTCCTAAATTGATCATCAGGTTGGGAGAGGCACTCAGACTTAAATTAATTGGTGGTGGTTGCATTTTCTGTTATAACTTATTAGAAGAATTATGAGTAAAATGAAAATTTTAAATATTTTGCATGGTTGGGGTAAAAAAAAGTGCCTGCAATGATCCCTTGCTTTTTTATTCTAGAACAGCCCTAACTTAAATGTGCAGATTATATGTATATTCCATTCAAGATTTTTATGTCAGTTGCCTGCATGATATTTGTTTTAATAATTTATTGAGTTGTGCCCCTTTGTACAAAATCTTTGTTTTAATCAGTCTTTGACATAGCTTTATTAGTTGAAGAAATAGTTGAAAGAAAGAAATATCATGTAATGTTGATTATCAAATACTACTTGAATAAAAAAGCATGGAATATTTCTGTTTATATGTTGTGGAAAATAAAAACTTGACTTATATTTCAGTTATTCAGATAGCTATGGTTCCAATTGGTTACCCAGGACCAGTCCATCTTGAATCTGTTCATCTTGATCTTTATACATCTCCAGCAATCCTCAGTTCCATTGTGGGTGTAATTAACATTATACTTCTATTTGCTGTGTTCAAAGAACATCGTGTAGATAATGATGATGATATTAACTTCAGTGTACAAGACACACAGAGCATTGGTATGTTTGAATTTACTGACAATAGATTAGCCAGTAATTTCAAATACTTTTTGAATGGCAAAAAAGGCAGATTTATTAGTGGGCATCATTACATTGAGTTAAGAAATATCAAGATGAGAAGTCTATATAATAAAAATGATGAGAAATCATTGAAAAGTTCAGTGCCTTGAAAACAATTACCTGTATGGTCATAAAAGAACACATAATCATTTCACCAATGTTTTTGCATGCCATTATAGGGCATTTTTATTGAACTCTCAGTTTATAATTGACAATGAGAGGTCTTTAAGATCATTAATCGAAAAAGATTTGTTTCTATTCATTTTCTTTTGGTTTTTCAATGATCAATGAAAATGCTTAACACAAAAGACAGTAAATGGTTTCTAGCATTGACTGCTGCAATATAATACAAAAAAACTACATGCATATTCAATTAACCAGTTTAACAAGTGTATTTATGATTCATTTGCAAGTTTAGTAATCCAGGAAGAAGGAAATAATTATTTTTTCCCTGATGTTTGTGTCAAGAAGGTTAACATGTGTCATTCTAGAAAAAAATATTACCTGCATTCCTATAAAGTAATATGTACTTGTTTATTATTCAAATTTTATGTTTTAACAGTTAAATTAGGACACCGTGCATACATTTGATATCAACCTTAGTGTTATTAGCAGTCTTATGAATTAAAAAAAGTTCAGTGAGTAAATGTTCTGTACATTAGCTTAGTAAAGCTTTATCTAACCAAATGGTAGATTTCTGGGTTTTTCCTAAATGGGGAAAGTTTCCTATTTAAAGTATTATGCTTTTCCAATGGCATCTTACATACCTTACGTTACTTAACCAAGTGTTTTGTCACAGGTTTTTTATTTAATTCATTCACAAATAGATGAAATTTCTCATGATTTGAGTTTATTTTTTTAGAGAAGAGTGTGATGCCAGAGTATACTCCAGATTATGCAGCAGTCGTCTCATCTATACTTCTATTTTTTGCTATTCTTTTTATCTTTGCTGTTTTTGAAACGTAAGTAGAATTTTTAGAAAAGTTTATATCATCATTGTCATTATTTGGTCACTTGCAAGTGCTATAACTGTGTTGTTCTCCTTGACAGCCATTCCATGCAAGTCCTGAGTGTCAGATGCTGAGATTTAATTTAACTACATGGTTTTATAATTGATCTTTTATATCTTCTTGACCTTTGAAATTAGCTTCAATTGCACAATTCTGCATTGATTGGGAAGAACATTTTTTCGCTGTTTATTAAAATGTAAAGGTCAAATGATTATTTATGATCATATTGCTTAAAAGTTTATATATTTATATCATAAAAATTTTCTTGCTAAAATTACATGTTTTTTTAACAATTACTTTCTTTTCTAGCAGTAACTCTTCATATATATAAAATTGTGTATTTTACCTAAATTGTTTTGATTCCAATAAGCAACATTTTCAGTTGTATGGTTCAGGTAATGTGTTCAAGTAGTATATACTTATAATTTTGCACTTTTCATAATGGCAAAACAAAAAACAAAAATATAGTACACAAATATTTACAAAAAAGAATAAAATTGTCCTTTAAAATGGCAGGTTCCTTATGAAACATCTATTCAATGTAATTATATCTTCTTTTTTTAATTCCAATCTGTGATAATGAATACAGTTTAATAATGTTTTTAAGAATTATGAGAACATAATTTGTAGAAATCAGATATAATATAATTTTTACAGAATTGGCACACCATTGACCATGCACATGTATGCGTGGACTAAGGAGAATGCTACCCTGTATAATGGTATTATCTTAGGTGTTGGAGGATTGATATCTATAGTTGTTTTTATTCTCATAAGGATATTGTCCAAAAGGTAAGTCATAGCTATTTCAGATTTTGGCAATAATTACTGTCAATTAAATATTTCCAATGAACATTATAAAAAAATTCCAATAGTAGTTTGATTGACAAGAACAAAAATGTCTTTACAGTTGAAAAGTGATATTTAAACAATGTTAAGTACAAACTTATTTGTGCATGTATTAAGTTTTTTATACAGTTGCCAATTTTTTCTAAATTAACATACAAGTATATATATGTCAAAGATGAAATTTTCCTTACTATTTAGAATCAATGAAAAGTGTTTTTGATACAAAAACATGATTAGTTTATGCTTTAATTTGACTTGTTTTTTTAAATTTTATTACACATGTTATAATACCACAAAGAAAGTACACTGACCAATGTACATATATTATATTGAAAATATATTTTAAATTATCTTTACATTTAAAAAATTGTTCACAGTTGAGTATTAGAGATTATTTACATTTAAATTTGATATGTGTTTATATTTAATTTTTCAGGTTTAATGAAAGATATATATTACTTGGTGGATTTATCATGTGTTTATTGGGATTTGTTGTTTATCTTCCTTGGGGAGACAATTATCCATCCTCACAAACTGCTAGTAAGATAATTTTATTTCTCTAATTCTTACACGATTTATCCTTTTCCTGACCTGTTGATTATTTTATTTAATCAACATGTGGTTTGTTTGATCTCAGTTCTTCATTGGTCAAAATTCGATTATGATGTCAAATTTTCTTGCTTTCCTCTGAATTTCCTATTGTGACATCACGAAAAAAGGTGACCATGCCTGATGACATCACATAGAAAGAACACATCTTTTAGCAGATCATTCGAAAGGAAGGATTGAATTTGTCTGCATATCGTTTAAAAATCATTAGAGAAACAGATTCCACCACCAAATCTTGTGTAATACGATATTTATCCACTCTTGACAGTTAAATTTTAAATATTTTTAAAAAAACGCTCGGCAAACCTCAGGTCCTAAAGGAGTAGGTCCAGTAAGACCCCTTTTTGGCCCCAAAATATAGCAGTTTTACAAAATTGTTACAATGTAAACTTTTAGCTATTTATTGGAAAGTATAATACTTCTGCTACATAAAAATGGGCTGTTTTTGACAATACAATGCACATATATCGGGTACTAACATCATTAAGTCATGCTAAATTACTGAAATCTTCACAATTTTAGAATTTAAGTTAAATTTTAGACGGTTTCCATCTTAAATGGAAGTGGCCGCATTTGTGTTCATTCTTAATATTTAAATGTAAGTTGTATTTGATGATAATACATAACATATATAAAGGTTGAGAGTGAACACGGATGCGGCCACTTTCATTTTTGACAAAAACCATCTGAAAAGTGACACATTTTGGCATATTTGATAGATTTTTCATATTTAAGCTTGAATTAGAGCGTCTGAAATGACTAATTCAGTTAAAATCTTTCACATAAACTAATTGAATCAACTGAAGTAGACACTTAAGTGTTTAAGAAGTGTCCAAAATCCTTCATCAGATGAACCTGAAATTTGAGGCCAAAATCGGCCCTTACGGACCTATTCCTTTGAAAATTTAACTGTCTGGAGTGGATAAATATCGTATCACGCTCAATACAGTGTAAGAATCTATATATATACAGAATTAGCAGTTGGTGATATAGAGAAGAGATAGAAAATTGTTTACTACTATTTAATATGGATAAACTCATCATAAATACCAGGATTAAAATTGTGCACGCAGGACGCTCATTTCATCTACAAGAGACTCATCCGAAACGCTCGAATCAAAAAAGTTAAAATACAAAGTTGAGAGCATTGAAGACCCAAAATTATTAAACTTTTGTTGGAATATTCTTTGATAATTAGAATTCTTTATTTTGACATAGAGTTAAAACTATTTTGAGGAAAGCCTACTATTGCCTTATAGTCATTACAGCTGTTGTATATAATAGTCAATAGTATATATATGCTCACATGAATAGACAGAGCTTACCTAAATTGTTGTCTTCATCCTCAAAGCACTTTATGAAATGGAATAATTTGTAGTATACTTCCAAAGTAAAATTTCAACTTTGTAAAATAGTAGCTTGGGTTGAAGACATTGTAGTCATGCACTATATATGACCACAACCTTAGCTACAAGATTGGTCAGTTATTAGTCAATGCTAACCACAACTATTGCATTATTCTATACTAGTAAATATTGAAAAAACAGCCTTCCTCATAATCCTTTAATCTGACAACTAAAGTTTTTTTCTAGTTATTATTACAATAGAACAACAAATATTAAGAGTTTCAGTATAGACTTATTTCTGCTCTGAACTGTAATAAATATTACTTAATGTTATCAATAAATAAGATGTATAGTAGACATCAGTGAGAAAGCAACCAAATCAACTAGGTTTTTTTTAACGACCTTGTTTTTTTTTAACGACCTTGACTACCAATGAGGGTCTTGCCTAGTCAGCTAGCAACAACCAAATGGCACAAAAAATCAAAAGACATTTTCTTGAAAAATTTGCTCACCTACCATCATTCTTTTTTTATTAGTATTAACTATTTAAGATATATACATACCACTCATCCAATTATGGATAACTTAACTACATTTGTACATAAACAAAAAAAATAAACAAAGATATAAGAGGAGACAACTCATTTCTTTCATCGTTATTGCAGTATTATTAAACACCAAATCATATAAATATGTATTTGTATCTTGTTATTTTGTAGCAATCAGTCCTGCCCGAAATTTTGGACCAAATATTACAGATTTAACAACAAGTATGAATACCACTGAATTAACAACACCATCCTGGACAGATCTCACTACACAGCAATATAGTTCTATAGCAACACAATCAATAAGTACAGTAGAGAAAACTTCTCATTTAACAGTGCCAGTGACATCACGAAGTATTAATGTGACTTCTCATTCATTAGATAGTAGGTCAACAATGCCATTGACTTCAGACTCTCGGCATACTCAGAAGGTCTCAACAGTCCCTACCAGTACCAAAAATAAAATTATTAGTGAAATAAGTGTAATAAGTGATATTAATCGTCAAAAGAGAAATTCAGTTTTATATTTTGAACAGGAAAACAAAATGGAAGATTTAGAATATTCAGATTTTGCATTTTCAAATATGACAACAGAACTGCCATTTAATTTAACCACAACACAAAGTAATCATTCTGACACTGGACATGAATCTACTGGATGTCCTGACACCTATAAGTGGTGTTCCTACACACCAATCGTTACTTTCCCTCAGTTTATATTTGGTACTTTAATGATTGTGATTGGATATCCTACATGCAATGTGATGACTTATACACTGTATTCTAAAATACTTGGACCAAAACCTCAGGTAATATTCACATCTTAACCTATTTTCTTGCAAGTTTAGCATTTTAGAATTTAAATATGATTTATCTACAGCTATTAAAAATTTAATTTGTGGTTCACCTTTTATCAACAAAATCCACACAAAATTGGTACCCCACAAATAATGATAAATCTACAGTGTCCCTATCAAAGTATAAGCAACAATAAGGGTTTTTGTGACATTTTTTTATAGAAATTTTAGATGTGGAAAAATTTGATCAGTTATAAAATCAATCAATGTAAATAAATACATTTTATTTGAAGACAGGCACCTAAGCATGGTCCTTTGCAACTCAATTTTTCAATATGTGCAAGAAATGAATAAAGGAGATGCATGACTACTTTTGTCCAAGAGGATTTGCAATAGAAAGCAGTGTAAACCCATAAGTCTTTGCTGATTTTTGATACGGTCTACAGTTACTACATTTTAGTTAAAAATATTTAAAGGAATACATCTCATTTTAACATTTTATTTTTATATAATTCCAGGGTATGATGATGGGGTGGTTGACTGCCTCAGGAAGCCTGGCTCGAACAGTTGGACCTATATTTGTTAGTCAAGTTTATAATGCATATGGACCTAGAGTGACTTTTGTGTCGATGATAATAATTGTATTTTTAGCCATTTTGATGTTATTAGGTGTATTTAAAAGACTTGTACCCTTTACATTTACAGCAATGATCTCAAAAGCATCAAAAATGTAGTATCAAAATATCAGTATAAATTTTGTACATATTGCCAAACATTTCCTACTTTATTTTCAAAGTAGTTGAAAGTTAACAGATTTGATGTGTATTATGGCTTCTGAAATGATTTTTATCTTACTGTTTATTTTCATACAAGTGTTTTCTTCAGATAAAATTTATATAACTGAAAATTCTGTAATAATGTTGTTCACTTGCATCTTGTTCTGTAATTTAAAATTCAAAAAAGCTACAAGTCAATCAAGTATGGTATTTCAATGATGTTATTCTGAATGCAAGTGTTTCTTACTGTATAGACTTACTGATTGCCAATACTTTTTGTTGTGTATGTTTATAGATATAAAAAGTAATGTATATGATGTGGAAGGATGGAGTGAATTTACAGAATGTCGTACATTTGTCAAGATGGTATTCCCTAATTCATAAAACTGAACCAATTTCAATTTTCATTAAGTTGTACCTAATTTCAGTTCATTGTTTCCTAAAGTATAATCAGTGTGTTTTTTGAAGGCAGAACTTTTTACCAGATTTCTGATTGTCAGTCCTGTACAGTTTTTAGGTTAATTAATCTCAGATATTTTGAATATACAAACCTGTTGGAAGTCTGTGATTTGTTGTATTCAAGAATATAAGATAAAAACTTTTTTATGGGAACTTCAATTTTTTTTTTATAACCATGTCATTAAACATATGATACTCACACATTTGTTATTCAGTAAGACATAAGACATTTTATTTCACTTAAGCCCCCACATGGGGTATGTTAGTACAACATTTTTTAACAAACAAGAAAAGTGTGAACGTATTTACATTAGAACAACATGGTAAAAAAAGGTGCAATAATAGTATACATAATGAATACTAATATGTGACAGGAAGTACAAATTATAGTGACATGAATAAGTACATGTATTAAAAGGTTTTAATAACACTTTTGCAAAATTTTGCTATTCCAGTATTTATAGTGTAAATAAATCTGATGTATTCATCAGTTCTTTAAATTTTAAAACATTTGGGTTATTGCATTTATTTAAAGGTAAAAATTTAGCTCTTACATTGTTGAAAAAGGTACATTTGAATAAGTAATGAAACACATCACCAAGTTCATTAGCATTACAAAGATTACAATGTCTTTCAGTTATGAAACAACACATTTTGAGTTATCTCCCATTAACAGCAGAATAATATATTTTTATTTAGTGTTATAATACAGTATAAATTTGAAATTTATTCAGTTATGTTTAATTTATTATTTTAAAGGGATCTCATTAAAACCTTATTACTTTTATTACTTTGAACATAAAAATATAGAAATAAATCATGGCATGGTTTTCTCAAGCTATGACATAATTTTCTTTTTATTTGGTGTTTTTTATTAAGTCACCTTTGAAATGTTTTATAATTCAAAAAATATGTAAAATTTTGGATTTTTAATTTTCATAAAAGATCTGTCATAATGAAAATAGGAAAAACATAACTGCAGGAAACATTTAATGTTTTATACAGTCTTCATGACTTGGGTCGGAAATTCACCTATTATTTCATATAAAAACATGTTTCAAATAAATGTCTACTGAAGATATTTCTTGTCCAAATTGAATGAATTTGTTTTCATTGAATACAGAAATGTCTGCATGCAGTTTCTTGCAATAATTATGAAATATATTTACCATTACTATTTGTAGGGAAAACCCTGTCTAAAGACAAATATGAATTTCTACACAAAAAAATCAAATGGTTATATAGGAAAAAATGAGGTAATTTCAATATTTGTATACAAATAATGATTTCTTGCTAATGACATGTCCAAAAAATATTTCAAAATAAGCTTAAATAACTACACATTTCTGAATTTAACATTAAAAATTTCATCAAAATCTGACCTCAAATTAGTTTTTGACAATGTTTTTAAAAAATGTGTTTTTATATGAAATAATAGGGAAATTTCCAATAGGTGAAACACTTTTGACCTAAGACACTGTATTGTTGACATTGAAAAACTGAATTAGTTTTTCTTCATTAAATACATGTATGTACATATCTTTTATGAAAAAAATATATTTGCATCTTTGTTTGTAAAAATCAATTTCCATGATAAACATTCACCAGCTAAAAAGAGTTCTAATATTTGAAAGTATATAAATTTACAAAGATGTCATTAGAATTCTGAAATTGTGGTTAGTGAATCTCTTTTCAAGGGATAATGTCAAATGCTATTTTAAGTACTTCTTGATGAAAATTATAAGTTGAGAATTATAAAACATTAATGTGCTGATAGCATGCTTTACAGTTTAAAACAATTGTTGATATTGCTGATGGCCACTATATCAAAATCAAAAGTTGTACAACTAACACTATTTAATTAAAATATGTGTCTTTATATAAAATGGAATGATTTATTTATGAAAATTTATTTCGCTGTATTTTAGAGAGATATAGAGAGAGATTTATGAATTTATTTTGCTGTATTTGAGAGAGAGAGAGAGATTCAGGGTGCTTCTATTTTTCCTTTACTGTGTTACTGTGATAATCATGATTTTGTTGTTATTTATAATGAAAATAAACCATGCAGTTATGTTTTCATTGTTATATTAGATTCTATACATATTGATGTTATCATGAAATACTTGCTGAAATTAATATGAATGTGTTTCATTTTTTATTGTCTCGCCTTGACGGAGTCAAAAAGTGAGACATAGGTATGCTGTTTCGGCGTCGGCGTCAACAATATATTAGTTTGTGATTAGGTCTAGTTTATGGTGAACCACTAGTGGTAGGTCAATGATATTTGGTATGCAGTTGTATTAGCATTGGCACATCTCATTACCATGGAGATTATTTGGCCCGCCCCTCAGTAAGGTCTATTGACTTTGAAACTTTGCTTAGTTTACATGTATTAGTTTGTGATTAGGTCAGTTTATGGGGAACCACTAGTGGTAGGTCAATGATATTTGGTATGCAGTTGTATTAGCATTGGCACATCTCATTACCATGGAGATTATTTGGCCCCGCCCCCTCAGTCAAGGTCTATTGACTTTGAAACTTTGCTTAGTTTACATGTATTAGTTTGTGATTAGGTAATTAATAAGTTTATGGGGAACCATTAGTGGTAGGTCAATGATAATTGGTATGCAGTTGTATAAGCATTAGCACATCTCATTTCCATGGGGAATATTTGGTCCTTACCCCTCAGTCATGGTCTATTGACTTTGAAACTTTTGCTTAGTTTACATGTATTAGTTTGTGATTAGTTCAGTTTAAGATGAACCACTAATGTTAAGTCAATGATATTCGGTATACAAATGTATTGGCATTTGCAAGTTTCATTTCCGTGGAGATTATATAACCACACCCCCTAATTATGGTTCATTGACTTTGAAACTTTTACAGTTTACAAGTTTAGGTTTGTTTAAAGGGAACGACTTATGAAAAGTCAATGGTATTTGGTTTGCAGTTGTATTAGCATTGGCACATCTCATTTCCATGGAGATTGTTTAGCCCTGTACCTTCAGTCATGGTTCATTGACTTTGAATATTTGCATAACTTACATGTTAAAGTATTGCTATTTTAATTTCAACATTTGCATTATCAAAATAACAAATAGGCGAGACATATCTCTGTGTTAACAGTTTATTTTTCGAAAGTACAGAAATTGTTTGACATAACAGAACCAATTTGGGACCTTGATGACCAATTGTACAATCTGTGTAAAGGGCTTTGTTTTGTATTTAAACGAAAGTGTACTAAAAATCTTGTTAACCCCCTCACCCCTCCTAACATATCCATATGCCTCCCAGGTCAGGAACCTTGTCAGTGGTTGTATTTTGTTGGATCTTAAAAGTTTTATCTCAAATGGGAATTAAGGTTTATGGTAGATCTTCCATAGTCTCTTTTAAAATTCATTCACAACTTTACTAAACTGAAGGTGATTTAAAGTTGACATATTACATAGACATTCCGTGTTGCTTACAATAACATCCTCTTTTACTTGAATGTCAGCTACAGAATTAGACTTATCACTGGGTTCATAAAACATCATCACCCCTGGTTTTCGAAAGGGTTCGTGTTGCTCAGTCTTTAATTTTCTATGTTATGTTTTGTGTACTGTTGTTTGTCTTTTTGCCGTTTTTATACGCCCGTCAAACTTTTGACGGGTTTTACAAATGTCCGGCATCCGTGTGTCCGTCTTAAACATGTCGCACCGTAACTTGAGAACAACTTATCCAAATTTCATGAAACTTAACATAGTTGTTTCTTATGATGGTCAAAAGATCTGTATACTTTTTGGTGAAAATAAGATTAAAACTTTTTGAGTTACGGACTTTGTAACTAAAACAGGGGTGTGTTTTTTTCACGTCGCGCCGTATCTCAAAAACGATTTATGATTATTGCTTAAAACTTTAAACACTTCTTAGTTATATTAATCTAAAGATCTGTATACTTTTTGGTGATGATTCAAAATTTTATTTTAGAGTTATTGAAATTTTTGTAAAAAATAGGGGGTTTTCACATGTCGCACCGTATCTCAATAAACAGCTGCGCCATGAGCGCATGATACACCCGTCGTCTTGTGTGTGAATTTTTATGCAATAATCATAAATAGTTTCTGACATGCGAAAACCCCCTTTTTTTTACAAAAAACTCATTATCTCTAATATAAAATTTTGAATCAAAACCAAAAGTATACAGATCTTTAGATTAATATAACTAAGAAGTGTGAAAATTTTTTAGCAATAATCATAAGTCGTTTTTGAGATACGGCGCGACATGTAAAAACCCCTTTTTAAAAAAAAAAAAAATCAATATCTCAAAAATAAAATTTTGAATCAAAACCAAAAAGTATACAGATCTTTAGATTAATATAACTAAGAAGTGTGTAAAATTTTAAGCAATAATCATAAATTGTTTTTGAGATACGGCGCGACATGTGAAAAACCCCTCCCCCTTTTTTTACAAAATACTCAATAACTCAAAAATAAAATTTTGAATCATCACCAAAAAGTATACAGATCTTAAGATTAATATAACTAAGAAGTGTGTAAAGTTTTAAGCAATAATCATAAACTGTTTTTGAGATACGGCGCAACATGTGAAAAACCCCTCCCCCTTTTTTAACAAAATACTCAATATCTCTAAAATAAAATTTTAAATTGTCACCAAAAAGTATGCAGATCTTTAGATTAATATAACTAAGAAATTTGTAAAGTTTTAAGCAATAATCGTAAATTGTTTTTGAGATATGGCGCGACATGTGAAAAAAAATACACACCTGTTTTAGTTACTAAGTCCCGTAACTCAAAAAGTTTTAATCTTATTTTCACCAAAAAGTATACAGATCGTTTGACCATCATAAGAAACAACTATGTTAAGTTTCATGAAATTTGGGTAAGTTGTTCTCAAGTTACGGTGCGACATGTTTACGCCAGACAGACGGACAGATGGACAGATGACATTTGTATACCATAATACGTCCCGTCAAAATTTTGACGGACGTATAAAAACGATTTATCATTATTGCTTAAAACTTTACACACTTCTGAGTTATATTAATCTAAAGATCTGTGTACTTTTTGGTGATGATTCAAAATTTTATTTTAGAGTTCTTGAGTTTTTTGTACAAAAAGGAGGGTTTTTCACATGTCGCGCCGTATCTCAGAAGTTATTTAAGATTATTGCATAAAACTTCACACACAAGACGACGGGCGTATCATGCGCTCGTGGCGTAGCTGTTTATTTGTTTTTTGCCATGGCATTGTCAGTTTGTTTTTGATTTATGAGTTTAGATATCCCTTTGGTATCTTGCCTCTCTTTGCATAATCTCATTGACGTATATCCTAACATGTTTATAGTCTTTTTGTATATGAGTATCCCATCTTTTGAGCATCAAATAACATGTGTGTATTGAACTTATGAAGGATGAATGTGTTACTATTATGCAGGGAACAAACATCTTATTCATTAGCAAACTAGTAAACGTACACCACCTGCAAACAAAGTACTCTATCTGTCCATGGAAGTATTATATTGACAGCATGTGTCTTGTAAGCACAACTCCTCCCAACAGCTTGCAAGGATATTGAAGACACTTTGCACAGTTGTAGAAACTACTTGACCAATATAATCTTTGTTTTACATATTGAAGGGGAGATAATCAGACTTATTTCAACATTGCAATATGTGGTATTTTAAAAAGTTTTGTTAGGCTGACAGTATTCTTTTAAGTATGGTGCTTTGGTATATATATGTGCATAACATTACAATTTTCTGAACACATAATGTGGCAAACCAATAAGTTATTTACAACCTCAACTCAGTTTTTAATTAAAATAAAATGCTCCATGGCGCAGCTTGATACGACCTCAGAGGTCAAAACCCTGAACAGTTGGGGCAAGTATGGACACAACATTCAAGCTTGATACAGCTCTGAATTTGGATTGTGATTGACTATTTGACACAGCATAGGTTTCTGACACAGAATGAATGTGGTCTAAGAACTTAAAATTTTAAATTGGACATTCACCTATTATGGTCTAATATCCAAAATCTAAATACATGGTTAGATTCAGCATATCAAAGAACCCTAAGAGTTCAATTTTGATGAAATCAAACTAAGTTTAATTTTGGACCCTTTTGACCTCAATGTGGACAAAGTTGATAACGGGTCCCAAAAATCAAAAATCTAAATACATGGTTAGATTCAGCATATCAAAGAACCCCATATATTCAATTTTGTTGAAATCAAACAAAGTTTAATTTTGGACCCTTTTGACCTCAATGTGGACAAAGTTGATAACGGGCCCAAAATCAAAAATCTAAATACATGGTTAGATTCAGCATATCAAAGAACCCCATATATTCAATTTTGTTGAAATCAAACAAAGTTTAATTTTGGACCCCGATTTGGACCAACTTGAAAACTGGGCCCATAATCAAAATTTAAAGACATGTTTAGACTCAGCATATCAAAGAACCCTAAGAATTCAATTTTGTTAAAATCAAATTAAGTTTAATTTTGGACCCTTTGGACCTTAATGTAGACCAATTTGAAAACAGGACCAAAAATTAAGAATCTAAATACATGGTTAGATTCAGCATATCAAAGAACCCCATATATTCAATTTTGTTGAAATCAAACAATGTTTAATTTTGGACCCCAATTTGGACCAACTTGAAAACTGGGCCCATAATCAAAATCTAAATACATGATTAGATTCAGCATATCAAAGAACCCTAAGAATTCAATTTTGTTAAAATCAAACTAAGTTTAATTTTGGACCCTTTGGACCTTAATGTATACCAATTTGAAAACGGGACCAAAAATTAAGAATCTAAATACACGGTTAGATTCAGCATATCAAAGAACCCCATATATTCAATTTTGTTGAAATCAAACAAAGTTTAATTTTGGACCCTTTTGACCTCAATGTGGACAAAGTTGATAATGGGGCCCAAAATCAAAAATCTAAATACATGGTTAGATTCAGCATATCAAAGAACCCAATATTTTCAATTTTGTTGAAATCAAACAAAGTTTAATTTTGGACCCGATTTGGACCAACTTGAAAACTGGGCCCATAATCAAAAATTTAAATACATGTTTAGATTCAGCATATCAAAGAACCCTAAGAATTCAATTTTTGTTAAAATCAAATTAAGTTTAATTTTGGACCCTTTGGACCTTAATGTAGACCAATTTGAAAACGGGACCAAAAATTAAGAATCTAAATACATGGTTAGATTCAGCATATCAAAGAACCCCATATATTCAATTTTTGTTGAAATCAAACAAAGTTTAATTTTGGACCCCAATTTGGACCAACTTGAAAACTGGGCCCATAATCAAAAATCTAAATACATGATTAGATTCAGCATATCAAAGAACCCTAAGAATTCAATTTTTGTTAAAATCAAACTAAGTTTAATTTTGGACCCTTTTGACCTTAATGTAGACCAATTTGAAAACGGGACCAAAAATTAAGAATCTAAATACACGGTTAGATTCGGCATATCAAAGAACCCCAATAATTCAATTTTTGATGAAATCAAACAAAGTTTAATTTTGGACCCTTTGGACCTCAATGTGGACCAATTTAAAAACGGGGCCCAAAATCCAAAAACTTAATACATGGTTAGATTCAGCATATCAAAGAACCCCATATATTCAATTTTTGTTGAAATCAAACAAAGTTTAATTTTGGACCCCAATTTGGACCAACTTGAAAACTGGGCCCATAATCAAAAATCTAAATACATAATTAGATTCAGCATATCAAAGAACCCTAAGAATTCAATTTTGTTAAAATCAAACTAAGTTTAATTTTGGACCCTTTGGACCTTAATGTAGACCAATTTGAAAACGGGACCAAAATTAAGAATCTAAATACACGGTTAGATTCGGCATATCAAAGAACCCAAATAATTCAATTTTGATGAAATCAAACAAAGTTTAATTTTGGACCCTTTGGACCTCAATGTGGACCAATTTAAAACGGGGCCCAAAATCCAAAAACTTAATACACGGTTAGATTCACCATATTAAAGAACCCCAAGAATTCAAGAATAAAACCCCATTGAAATTGGTCAAGAAATAAGCAATTTATACAAAGTATCTTCTTTTGCACAATACTGTGCAATTAAATATTTCTTGCAATTGCGCAATACTGTGCAATTGAATATTTCTTGCTATTGTGCAATACTGTACAATTGACAATTTCTTCCTACTGTGCAATATTGTGCTATTGGATATTTCTTGCTATTATGCAATACTGTGCAATTGAAGATTTCTTGCTATTGCGCAATACTGTGCAATTGAAAATTTCTTGCTATTGCACAATACTTATTATATAATAATTTACACATCCTGTTTGGTGTGTATCTCCTGCCATATCATTATTATTTGCTTTTAAATATAAATCAGAAATAACCAACTTAAAATGGAAAATTTTAAAGAAAAAAAAGGAAGAAAAAGGGGAAAAAATCCCCCAATTTTGAACCCCTTATGATTCATCACCCCAAACTCAATCCCAGCCTTCACTGAGGTATTGTACCTTGCAGTACAATTTCAGAGAGATCCATACACTTAAACACAAGTTATTGTCTGGAAACTAGAAAATGCTTATTTTGGCCCTTTTGCCCCTAATTCCTAAACGTTTAGGGCAATTACCCCAAACTCAATTCCAGCTTTCCTTTGTGATATGGAACCTTGTAGTACAATTTTAGAAAGATCCATACACTTACACACAAGTTATTGTCCTGAAACTAGAAAAATGCTTATTTTTGCCCTTTTTGGCCCCTAATTCTTAAAATTTTGAGGCAATTACCCCAAAATCAATCCCAGCATTCCCTTTGTGATATGGAACCTTGTGGTACAATGTCAGAGAGATCCATACACTTACACACAAGTTATTGTCTGGAAGTTACAAAAATGCTTATTTTTGGCCCCTTTTTGGCCCCTAATTCCTTAACTGTTGGTACCATAACCCCCAAAATCAATCCCAACCTTCCTTTTGTGGTATTGAACCTTATGGTAAAATTTCCTAGAGATCCATTTACTTAAACTAAAGTTAGAGTGCGAAAACCAATGTGTCTTCGGACGACGACGACGACGACGACGACGACGACACGCGCCAACGTCATACCAATATCGACCACAAAAATTTTTGAGGTTGTATAAAAAGAAGTAGGTAGTTCAGTAGCATTTCAAATATCTGAAAACAAAGAACACTTAATTAATACATTATTTGTGAGTGCTTTATTCATCAGTTGTAAATTTTTTCTTGTCGTTCAATTGTTTTTTTCCTAAATTGAAATGCCTGCTATGCTGTTTTTAATTTTTCATTTGTGTTAAAGACTAGGTGAAATTCATTCCAAAAAATCTCTATCAATTAAACTAAATTCATATGAATCCTAACCTGTGCTAAACAAATCCATAATTTCTTATGAAACAAACTTGTATAGAACATAAATTATTAAAGACTTGAAATGTTCCAGACCAAATCTATATGAACCTTGACTTTTAGTGGACTTAATTCTTATGAACCCTGCTTTGTACTGACAAAATCCATGTGATCCGTGCTAAATACTGAACCAAATCTGTATGAACCTTGCACTGTATAATTAGGCCAAATCAATATGAACCTTGCTTTACACTAGGTAGACCAATTCCATATGAACCTTAAAGTTTTAAACTAGGTAGACCAATTCCATATGAACCTTGCATTATACTAGGTAGACCAATTCCATATGAACCTTTCATTATACTAGGTAGACCAATTCCATATGAACCTTGCATTATACTAGGTAGACGAATTCCATATATATGAACCTTGCTTTATACTAGGTAGACGAATTCCATATGAACCTTGTTTTATACTTGGTAGACCAATTTTGCATTATACTAGGTAGACCAATTCCATATGAACCTTGCATTATACTAGGTAGACGAATTCCATATATATGAACCTTGCTTTATACTAGGTAGACGAATTCCATATGAACCTTGTTTTATACTTGGTAGACCAATTCCATATGAACCTTGCTTTATTACTGGAACAAATCCATATGAACCTTGCTTAACTAGGTAGGGATTCCATATGAAGACTGCTTTATTACTGGATAAAAATCCTTAAAAATCATGCTTTATTGCTGGAAGAAGTCAATATAAAGCCTGCTTTATATTGGAACTAAATCCATAAGAACACTTCAAAAGCTGTAATGTTGAAGATTCTTGAGCAGAGAATTATCGTATATCACTTGAAACAGAATGAAAATGTTATACTAAAAATTCAGAAAATTTTGCAATGTTGTTCTGATATTTTGTGTTGAACTTATCATTTTGCGTTTGTTTGAGACATTTATATTCTCTGATGTATATCTAACATGTTTAGCTTCCTTATAACATATAGTCAAACCTAACCATAAAGGAACTTTAGTAGACACATAAGTACCATATCTAGTAAGGTCGCTGAAGTGTTCTTTAAAAAAGATTCATGAAAATTGCAAAATCTAGGAACTTTACCATTTATATTTAATCAGTTAACACTGCAATATAAATAAAATGCTCCATGAGGCGCAGCTTGATACGACCGCAGAGGTCGAACCCTGAATAGTTGGGGCAAGTATGGACACAACATTCAAGCTTGATACAGCTCTGAATTTGGATTGTGATTAAATATTTGACACAGCATAGGTTTCTGACACAGAATGAATGTGGTCTAAGAACTTAAAATTTTAAATTGGACATTCACCTATTATGGTCCAATATCCAAAATCTAAATACATGGTTAGATTCAGCATATCAAAGAACCCCAATAGTTCAATTTTGATGAAATCAAACAAAGTTTAATTTTGGACCCTTTGACCTCAATGTGGACAAAGTTGATAACGGGCCCAAAATCAAAATCTAAATACATGGTTAGATTCAGCATATCAAAGAACCCCATATATTCAATTTTTGTTGAAATCAAACAAAGTTTAATTTTGGACCCGATTTGGACCAACTTGAAAACTGGGCCCATAATCAAAAATCTAAATACATGTTAAGATTCAGCATATCAAAGAACCCTAAGAATTCAATTTTGTTAAAATCAAACTAAGTTTAATTTTGGACCCTTTGGACCTTAATGTAGACCAATTTGAAAGCGGAACCAAAATTAAGAATCTAAATACACGGTTAGATTCGCATATCAAAGAACCCCAATAATTCAATTTTGATGAAATCAAACAAAGTTTAATTTTGGACCCTTTTGACCTCAATGTGGAAAAAATTGATAATGGGGCCCAAAATCAAAAATCTAAATACATGGTTAGATTCAGCATATCAAAAACCCCATATATTCAATTTTTGTTGAAATCAAACAAAGTTTAATTTTGGACCCCAATTTGGACCAACTTGAAAACTGGGCCCATAATCAAAATCTAAATACATGTTTAGATTCAGCATATCAAAGAACCCTAAGAATTCAATTTTTGTTAAAATCAAACTAAGTTTAATTTTGGACCCTTTGGACCTTAATGTAGACCAATTTGAAAACGGGACCAAAAATTAAGAATCTAAATACAAGGTTAGATTCGGCATATCAAAGAACCCCAATAATTCAATTTCTGATGAAATCAAACAAAGTTTAATTTTGGACCCTTTGGACCTCAATGTGGACCAATTTAAAAACGGGGCCAAAAATCAAAAAACTTAATACACGATTAGATTCAGCATATTAAAGAACCCCAAGAGTTCAAGAATAAAACCCCATTGAAATTGGTCAAGAAATAAGCAATTTATACAAAGTATCTTCTTTTGCACAATACTGTGCAATTGAATATTTCTTGCAATTGCGCAATACTGTGCAATTGAATATTTCTTGCTATTGCGCAATACTGTACAATTGACAATTTCTTGCTATTGTGCAATATTGTGCTATTGGATATTTCTTGCTATTGCGCAATACTGTGCAATTGAAGATTTCTTGCTATTGCGCAATACTGTGCAATTGAAAATTTCTTGCTATTGCACAATACTTATTATATAATAATTTACACATCCTGTTTGGTGTGTATCTCCTGCCATATCATTATTATTTGCTTTTAAATATAAATCAGAAATAACCAACTTAAAATGGAAAATTTTAAAGAAAAAAAGGAAAAAAAGACCCCCAAAAATTTTTGAACCCCTTATGATTCATCACCCCAAACTCAATCCCAGCCTTCCCTTTGAGGTATGGTACCTTGCAGTACAATTTCAGAGAGATCCATACACTTGAACACAAGTTATTGTCTGGAAACAAGAAAATGCTAATTTTGGCCCTTTTGGCCCCTAATTCCTAAACGTTTTAGGCAATTACCCCAAACTCAATTCCAGCTTTCCTTTGTGATATGGAACCTTGTAGTACAATTTCAGAAAGATCCATACACTTACACACAAGTTATTGTCATGAGACTAGAAAATGCTTGTTTTTGCCCTTTTTGGCCCCTAATTCCTAAAATTTTGAGGCAATTACCCCAAAATCAATCCCAGCATTCCTTTGTGATATGGAACCTTGTGGTACAATGTCAGAGAGATCCATACACTAACACACAAGTTATGTCTGGAAGTTACAAAATGCTTATTTTTGGCCCCTAATTCCTTAACTGTTGGTACCATAACCCCAAAATCAATACCAACCTTCCTTTTGTGATATTGAACCTTATGGTAAAATTTCGTTAGAGTGCGAAACCAATGCGTCTTCGACGACGACGACGACGACGACGACGCCGCCGCCAACGTCATACCAATATCGACCACAAAATTTTTTGCGGTCGTATAAAAATAAGAAGATGTGATATGATTGCCAATGAGACAAACTCTCCACCAGAGACCAAATGATATATAGGTTAACAACTATAGGTCACTGTACGGACTTCCACAATGAGCAATACCCATACTGCATAGTAAGCTATAAAAGGCCCCCAAATTTTTGTGTTTCCTGTGTATTGGTAGAACAGTTATTAACTTTTTGGTCAGAAATGGCTTAAAAGTATTTCTTCAAATCATTTCAAGATCCATTACTATTGATCACCAAAAGTGAAAATAGTCAATATTGAACTTGACTGTAAATTTTACATCAGTAACAACTTCCATGACCCTTTGCCCACCCATCCCAATACAATACATATCAATGACCAGATTTCCATCTGAAACCTGCTAAAAAAGGGAATAAAAAGTTCACAATCATTGAAGATTAATAACATTTATTTCATTTCAAATCACAATTACGTTAACAAACAATATCACATAACAATTAAATGAAGGCCTCAACCACTAGTATCATCTTCGTTGTTGTCATGTGTCGTAGGAAAAATGATGTGTAAAGTTACTGTAAGATTAAATAGTGTAATATTACCTTTAATTACGTGAGATGAAAACCATGATCAGACAGAATCATGGATTGTGTGATTATCAATCTAAACACATTTATAAAACTGGTGATAATCTTGTATACCAGGACAATTCGGCTTACAGAAAATAAAGTTACATAATTGCCTCATCCAGAAGTACTACAGTACACTCTTTTAAAACAGTGCTTATCAGATGAATTTTATAATATGATCAATTCTGTCACAAGCAATGCAAGATTTAAACAATAGTAAATTAATTTTTCCATATATATGATACAAGTGTCTGTTCAGAATTTTGTTCAATCAATTTTTGTTCCATACATTTCAGTCAACATTAAAAGTGTTGAAATGGTCCAACATGGTAAAAAAATATAGCATGGTCTTTTCAATAAATCCTTTCATCAATATCTAATGCATTATGATAAAATGATACAAAGTTATCTCATGATTTGTACTTTCAAGCTCGATCGCACATAAAATGTCAATGTTATGACAAAATAATAATTTAAGCTGCCTAATAACACAACAAATTGTTGACCTTTGGCTACAGGGGGCCTTCAGGATGGCATAATCTCCTTGCCTACTAGCAGACATCTAAATATCTGATGTAGTCATATAAGGGATGTCAAATTAGAGACTATTTTAAAGTTTGTGAAACTTTCTATAACTTTTTATAATACAAAGCTTTATTAAATGGACAATTTCTACAATACACAACAAAATGAGCAATTTGGTAACATATATCTGACCAAAGCATAAGCATAAGAATGTTAAGACTCATTTTTCATGTCTAATAAGTTAAAAAATATACTTGTGTCTATTCCATTGCATATTTTGAGAATTAAAGTGCTAGTATGTTATTTATTAATGTCAAGAAAGCCATAAAATGTTAAAAAATTGATATAACTAAAAATCACCCCCTCCCCTAAGAATCTCAGGACTTAATACCCGTGTTTCCTCTAATGAATTAAAGTAGTACTTAATCACTTATGATTTGCACCAAAATGAAAAAAAGAAATAAGTTTTTGACAAAAATAAAATAGAAAAGTGACAAATCTGAGCATATTTCATAATATAACGTTTATGAAATTTTGTTTCCTTTAGAATTGTGATTTGCAGTAGCTGAGAATACACAACATTTTATACATGTACCGTACACTATATATAAAGTGCATTCATCTAAGATAAATATTCAAAGGGAAGGACACACAGACTGACAAGACAGACATAAACCAGCATAACCCCCTTTTGGGAGTAGGGGTATAAGTTTGCCTTTATTCAGCTATAGTGTAAATAAAAACTATAATTTTATTAACTATTTTAAACTTTTGAAATGCAAAGATTGCTTTTGATACAAATAAGAAAATATCAATTAGATAGCAGAACACAGCTATTCTATGTCAAATATATCTACTGGTCTATTTTCTTATATACACCGGGTAAGAGACGGCACTATAAAATTGAAATGAGAATTTCAATTATATCACAACACTTTATATAACAAATATATATATTCATACAATACCATTACAAAAACAAAATAACAATAAAGATGTAAATATTCAATAAATATATAATGTTTTATGTAAAAACAATGATTTATAAAAATTTTATTCATTAACAAATTCACTGGTATAGATTTAAATACTTCTGAAACTAATGTTGTTCACTGTTGATATTAAAAATAAGAACCTTCCATAAAAGAAATATTTTACTTGTTTATTAATTTTGTTGATACTAGCACAAACAGATTTTTCTGCAAAATTTGGATTTTTTAACAAAAACAAAGTTTTATCACAATTGTGATAGAGTAAATCAAGTAGGAATATCGAAATTTACCAATTTATTAATTTATCACAAAAAGATATTACAGACATTTGTGATTTTTTAGTACAAACTAAGTTACTACATGTAACCCAAGTTTTTATTCCCAATTTATTGACACCGGGAATCAATTTTGAAAAGCATATTATACCAATCAAAACAGTAAAACACTGCTCATATGTATATATGCTTGCTCATATGTATATAGGAGTTAAGTGTGGCGTCCGTTTTCACTGAACTAGTACACAATTTTACTAAGGGGCCAGCTGAGGACCACCTCTGGGTGCGGGATTTTCTTGCTGCGTTGAAGACCCATTGGTGCCATTCGGCTGTTGTCTGCTCTTTGGTCGGGTTGTTGTCTCTTTGACATATTCCCCATTTCCATTCTCAATCTTATTGCAGTAGTTTTTTGTTGTACTGAACACCAACTTTTTAATCTCCACTCTTCTGTATGCAACAATAGTCCAATTTATTTCAGAAGATAACATTATTTCCTAAAGACTGATATATCTATCAGTTAAATATAGATAATTTGATAAATATGCATACAAGTAATTAAACGCAATTGATTCATTTGTACCTTTTGTTACAATGATGTATATCTTAAAAATATCTTTTGGCCTTGAGCATCAATGAAGAGACATTAATTGTCGAAATGTGCATCTGGTGCAGTAAAATTAGTAACATTTAAGTTATTAGCAATAACCATCAACTATACAAACTAGAGGCTCTCAAGAGCCTGTGTCGCTCACCTGTATTTACTGATGCTTTGGAAATCATGTAAAATAAGGTTAAAATCATAATTAATAGTATTAGATATTAGATATTATAATGATATCTAAGATAATAACAAAAAACTAAAATTTCTGTAAAATTACTAACTCAGGGGCAGCAACCCAACAACGGGTTGTCGGATTTGTCTGAAAATTTCAGGGCAGATAAATCTATTAAATCTGATGAACATTTTTGCCACCTGTCAGATTTGCTCTAAATGCTTTAGTTTCTGAGATATAAACCAAAATCTGCATTTTAACCCTATGTTCTATTTTTAACCAAATCGGCCATGATGGTTGGAAGGCGGGGTCAAATTTTTAAACTAGATACCCTAATAATGATTATGGCCAAGTATGGTTAAATTTGTCTCAGTAGTTTCAGAGAAGAAGATTGTTGTAAAGATTACAAAATTTATGAGAAATTGTTAAAATTGACTATAAAGGGCAATAACTCCTAAAGGGTCGACTGACAATTTTGGTCATGACGACTTATTTGTAGATCTTACTTTGCTGAACATTATTGCTGTTTACAGTTTATCTCTATCTATAATAATATTCAAGATAATAACCAAAAACGGCAAAATTTCCTTAAAATTACCAATTAAGGGGCAGCAACCCAACAACAGGTTGTCAGAGTTGTCTGAAAATTTCAGGGCAGATAGATCTTGACCTGATAATCAGTTTTACCCATGTCAGATTTACTCTAAATGCTTTGGTTTCAGAGATATAAGCCAAAATCTACATTTTACCCCTATGTTCTATTTTTAGCCATGGACGCCATCTTGGTTGGTTGGCGAGGTCATCGGACACATTTTTTAAACTAGATACCCTAATGATGATTGTGGCCAAGTTTGGTTAAATTTGGCCCAGTGGTTTCTGAGGAGAAGATTTTTGTAAAAAGCTAACGACGACGGACGACGATGACGGACGCCAAGTGATGAGAAAAGCTCACTTGGCCCTTTGGGCCAGGTGAGCTAAAAATAAACAACAATATACATTTCACTAAGTTGTGTTAATTCTTGACCTACATGTTAAAAGATTGATCAAACAATATGCACAAACTTAATTCAATTGCAACTTAAAACTTCACAAACTTCCAAATTGCAAACCAAAACAGAATGATTTTCAGAGTTGTGCATCTCTTGTTAGATAAGCTTAGCTATTGGACTACCAATAAAGCTTTCAAAGTAAGGCTTGTCCACCTTAGTGAAGTCAAAAAGCTTAATAGCAATTCAGGGAAAGAAGGCTATAATATTTTTGAATTGAGAACCAATTGGCCATACATGACATTAGAAATTTGGATTTATCTCCCCAGACTTATAATACTCTTTCCAAATCAAATTACTGTTACTTAATTGTGCATAACACAAACAAGAATTCATAGTTTTATTTTTTATATACTCAACTGATGGATTCAAAAGGTTGAAGGTACATTTTTTAAGCATGCAAGACAAAGGCTATTTGACAACTGAGTTGCAGATAATGAGACCAGTATCATATGTTCAGATTCGAGGAAATATGGACAAGTTTGAACATGATATTGATTGATTCATACTTAAACAATCATTCTTTATAAAAAAAGGAAATATATAACATGTATAAGCAAAATTTTCAATGTTACCAGAAAAACCTGGATATGATTGTCAAAAATAAATGGTGGTATTTCAAAATGACTAATGTCACCAGATTTTATTTTTAACTACTGTAATTCACCAAGCTATGAAAAGATACATGTATATTGACAATCTCATTACAAAAATAAGCTTTTGTTTGTCCCATGATCCTTTAAAGTTCATTTTTCTGTTCTAACAGTAAAAAGGAGTAAAAAAAAAAAAACTGCACTTGTGATTTTTTCCAAATTGTATGTATTTATCTAGTTCAATTTCATAAGACTAATTTCATATAAAGACTGTCTCCAATAACTTTCAATCACTAATACCCAGTCTCCATACGTGGATCTTGCTGTTTTTGTGGAAACAAATGATGCCAACACAAGCATAGACAACATGTCACATAAGTACGAGGTTTTTCCTAAATAACTTAGAGTTTGCGCATTTTTCAAGATAAAAATATCATTTCTAAACTTCAAATGCAGAGCATACTTCAAGAAATAAACACCTCTTCAGGTCATTGGCAACACAGTAATGTCAAATGAATGTCTTCTCCTCTTTCCATCAATTCAATACCGATATAATCTAGGCATACAGAACAAACAATGATTCCAATTCAGAAAACTGTAAAACTTTCACTATTCAAATTAAGCATAAGTAAGCATAAGACATTAAATATTTTTTTTATATATATATATTAGGCTTCAAATACTTGTAAGAATTTTCTACATAGGCTTTGTAAGCCTTTGTTATGAATAATGAAAAAAATTATCACATTTGTGGAATTCAAGAATTTGATGAAAATCTCAAAAAATGTTTTATATATTTTGGCAAAAAAGTTTTCTATTTCATTCTGTTCAATCAGCCATTTGATACTAAAAAAATTGCTGTATCAGAATCCAAAGGACTATGGGTAATTTTATTGTTCGTACCCAAAAATAAAAATAGCCTGACATCTTTGGTTGATTGAACATTGTTAAGGATGTATCACTAGCCAATTACAATGTATTGGTGAATGCTTTTAGAAACATTACCCAGAACGTTTTAGATTACTAAGCAGTGAATTACACTCTGTTAATTGTATGATAAACTATTAACACAGAGATATGTCTCGCCTATTTGTTATTTTGATAATGCAAATGTTGAAATTAAAATTACAATACTTTAACATGTAAGTTATGCAAATATTCAAAGTCAATGAACCATGACTGAAGGTACAGGGCTAAACAATCTCCATGGAAATGAGATGTGCCAATGCTAATACAACTGCAAACTAAATACCATTGACTTTTCATAAGTCGTTCCCTTTAAACAAACCTAAACACAAACATTAACTTGTAAACTATGTAAAAGTTTCAAAGTCAATGAACCATAATTAGGGGTGGGTTATATAATCTCCTTGAAATGAAACTTGCAAATGCCAATACATTTGCATACCGAATATCATTGACTTAACATGAGTGGTTCATCTTAAACTGACCTAATCACAAACTAATACATGTAAACTAAGCAAAAGTTTCAAAGTCAATAGACCATGACTAAGGGGTAAGGACCAAATATTCTCCATGGAAATAAGATGTGCTAATGCTTCTACAACTGCATACCAATTATCATTGACCTACTACTAACGGTTCCCCTTAAACTGACCTAATCACAAACTAATACATGTAAACTAAGCAAAAGTTTTAAAGTCAATAGACCATGACTGAGGGGGCGGGGCCAAATAATCTCCATGGAAATGAGATATGCCAATTCTTATACAACTGCATACCAAATATAACTGAAATACCACTAGTGGTTCCCCATAAACTGACCTAATCACAAACTAATACATGTAAACTAAGCAAAGTTTCAAAGTCAATAGACCTTGACTGAGGGGGTGGGGCCAAATAATCTCCATGGTAATGAGATGTGCCAATGCTAATACAACTGCATACCAAATATCATTGACCTACCACTAGTGGTTCACCATGAACTAGACCTAATCACAAACTAATACATTGTTGACGCTGCCGCCGACGCCGGAAACAGCATACCTATGTCTCGCTTTTTGACTCCGTCAAGGCGAGACAAAAATCAATGATTGATTTTGAAAAAAAAACAAAGTCAATAAATATTGCAATTCCACTGACACACCAGGTGGGTGATAAAAATGTAAATATGTGTAAATATATTAAAATTTTGAGCAATTCGGCAAAGGCACAGGAAAAACAGTGCACTGATTTGAATAATTAACATGGAATGCCTACATTGGAAGAAGATTTCAACAATATCAATCAAACTAATTCTTAAACATTAACTTTGACCTATCACCCTATCATATAACCTCTGAACCAAGCGTATGACCTTCAAAAAGAACTTTGAAAAGATAAAAGGATTTAACAACGAAATTTGGAATATTTTTTGGCATTAGGCGACATTCAGTTCAATTAAAATTGTGACTGCAAGACAATAAAACATAGATAACCAAACTATACAACTCAAATTAAATAATCAACAGTTGACTCCATATGCACAACTTTAAAAAAAAAAAAGTTTTTTACTCTGACCATGTAAACAGACAACCCCTATAAATGAAGATTGCCACTAGTCTAACAGGAAGCCTTTTGTTGTACCTAATTCACCCAGTGTTTTGTGATGTCTTTAGTTTTCTTTGAAGTATTCTGTGGACTGTTAATTGTAAATTTGTCTTTTTTTTCATCCTTGCTGTTGTCAGTCATTCATCCACTAATGTTTTTTATTCCCCCCTTTTCATCTTCTCCATTTGTTTTATTCACCACAACAGAAACTTTGACTATTTCCCTGGTAATACAGTGTAAAATTGTTATAAGTCATGATGTTTTGTATTAATCCGAGCATTAAATGCAAAGTGCCTTGATTAATGTCAGAAAAAAATTTGCATGCCTCAAAAAAACCATATTGCACAATTTCCTGATCTGCTTCTTATTTGATTAACATTACTAAAATACATGTATGAAAAAAAAGTAATATGGCTATTGTATTAATATCATCTAAATGGCTTCAACTGTGACCTTTGACTTATTCTACTCGTGTGACACCAACTGTTTCATTTTCATGCATGACTGCTCTTTAAGATCTGTTAAAATGCTGTCTTGTTCTTGGACTTCCTTCTGCAATGAAAATCATAAAATAACAAAAGTGCTCTGAAACAAATCTGCATTAGATAATAAATCTGAGTGTGCCTCAATCTTGGAAGTAGGGGTCTAAAGATGACTTAATTTAAAATAACTAAATGGAGAGTGTCCATGGGACACAGATGATGCCCCCACTTGCATATAACGTTATAAAGGGGCATAATTCCATAACAGTAAAATTGAAACCACTCAAATTTGAACTTGACCTGAGTTTTGTGGTAATAAGCATTGTGTATAAGTTTCATAGCATTTGGTTGAGGCAAACTAAAGTTAGACAACAGAAACCAATTTTGGGACGTACAAGGGTAACACTTAATGCCCCCTTCGTCTAGCAGCTAAGGCATAAAAATAATCAAATTCATTAAGTCCTTTTAGAGAAATAGACATAAAAATCTGAGACAACCAAAGATTAAGAATTCAGTACTTTTTCAAGACATGCCTTAATATTAGACAATGAAAATGTAATCTTGGGATTCCTGAGATATACTTGTCAAACTTTTATAAGACAGGCAAATCTTGAAATGTCTTATTCACATCTTTTTTTTTTTATCAGGGCCATTTTAATAGAGCATGACACATTTTAAAGACAGTTGTCTATTGTTGAAGGCTGTATGTTAATCTATAATTACTTTTAGATTCTTAAGTTGTTTGGTTGGGTTGCTGTCTCATTGAGATATACCCACATCTCATTTCATAAAAGAATTGGAAAGTGCTCCATCCAACAGGTTAAGTAATGTCTAGATATAGCTATTATCTGATTACCTTTAACTGTTTCTACAACTAACTAACTTCAGAAACAATACACTCAATACAAGTAAAATAGAAAATTTCCAAAGATTTATGACTTATATCTGTGCAGCTTGGAGACAAAAGCAGACCAATCTTGTCAAATTCAATTATCTATATTCATTAATTTGATGAATTAGAAATGAAACTGGTATTCAATAGTAACAATACAACAGTAAACATTGCATGCAACTTGCACCAAATCATGCAAATTTTGCTAATGTTGTTGCAGATATAAATCTATCTACAAAATCCATTACCATAATAAAAGTCTTGAGTGCAAAAAACGATCATAGGTAATTGTATTAATGGCTTTGGGAAAACCCAATCTCTATTCGACAAGCTTTGGTAAATGAACTGATTACATTGAACAGAATTATATGGCTTATATATAAACCTTCAATCACAGACAGACAGGAAAATGAACTTATTTACCCATATTATCATGATTGCAGAATCAGTTAGTAGTGCAAAAAGTTGATCCATCTATTTAAGTTAATATTTGAAGTGTCATTGTTGGTAGTACTACTAAATTGCTGCACATTTAATACACTATAACAATAGGTCAAACTGTAAAGCCTACTCAACATGCTTAAGCAAAGTCCAACGATGTTTAAATCCACTGGAACTACCACCTAGATTAAGGATCTGATTTTACAATTTCAACTTAATTTATGTTCACTGGTGGACCTGGCAGATATTTAACAATAGAATTAGGCCCAGCGTGGTGGTAGTCCGGATTGGACATGAATATCTGTAGCTTTCAAACGACTATATTGGGTAAATTTCAGTCAAGCTGACAGTGAGCAAATACTGACAGATATATATACTTCTTTAAGATTATATATCTGTGTAGGAAGTGTTCATGGAACATAGAACTACCAGTTATTTTAGAACTTATAAGGAAATACAAAATAAGGTAAAATCAGTGAATATACTAGCAAAACATTTCTTTAACACAAGCAAACCATTTCTTGTATTTAACCAGCAAAACTGATATTGAATCAAAATATACAGAAAATTTGTGACGTGGATATATCTAAAATACTATTTATATTCACTACTTCAGCCGCCAAATGTTTTGTAATCAGAAACTATGAAAATAAGTGAGGTAATATTGGCATACGAAAAATTGTTCTTAAATGGACCTGTTTTATTTTCCTTTTATATTTGAAAAATACTTCAAACAAGAATGTGTCCATAGTACACGGATGCCCCACTCACACTATCATTTTCTATGTTCAGTGGACCATGAAATTGGGGTCAAAACTCTAATTTGGCATTAAAATTAGAAAGATCATATCATAGGGAACATGTGTACTAAGTTTCAAGTTGATTGGACTTCAACTTCATCAAAAACTACCTTGACTAAAATCTTTAACCTGAAGCGGGACAGACGGGCAGACGAAAGGACAAATAAACGGATGCACAGACCGAAAAACATAATGCCCCTAGGTGGGGCATAAAAATATTATTAAACTTAGATCATGTTAAGAGCCCACAAAATCACATATGATTTTTTCATTCCACAGAAACAAGTCACCACTGCTGGTGAATTTCAGTTCCTAAGGGTATGTATGATCTATCTTGTAGCCAGTTCTTCAGTATTGGCATAATTTAATGATACATTATATCGGTAAATTTCCAGCTAATACAATTATGTCATTATCGTATATTAATACTCAGATTGCAATGCCCTCAGGCAAAGTTTACAGGAGACAGTTTTAGAAGTTTGGTCTAGTTCTTTGTGGTTTATCATGTTTACAAACACTCAATTTGTAATTATTTTTGGTTTTCCAAACTTTTGGTCTCGAAGGTCCCAGAAAATTGTTGTACCCATGGAAATATTACCCAATGTTACACAATAACCATGCAGGGACCAGTTAAGAGTTGCTGTTTATTTTCACCAAATTTTTACTTTAAACTCGGGCACTCCTCTTTCTGTGAAGATGTGTTTGATATTTTGTTTTAATTTCTGAATCAATTCCAACTTATTTTTCTCCTCTTATTTCCATGATTTAATATAAATCAGAGGCTTTTGAGGTTTTGCACTGTTCCTTGTTTTGGTAAAATAGAAAGAAGACCATTAGCAACCAGAAAATGTCATTACTGGTAAAATATGATTTTTACCAAACTAAAGATAGAGAATATCCAAAAACTGACAATCTTAAACTTATATTTTTTTCTTTTGATTGAAATGGTAAATTCATTTCACTCCTGCTATAAGTAATCTGTTAAAAGTTGTAAAAAGATTTGTAATTCCTGAGAAAAATGCAACAAAAATTTCATACATGGGATGGCTCACCAAGTATTTGGTAAGCAGGAAAGTTGTTAAGCAATGAATCTAAAAATGTATAACACAGTATACCATGTTCACACAAGCTTGATACCAAATTTCAGGAAGATTTTAAAATTATTTGCAGTTCCTTTGAAAAGTGCAAAACAAATTTCATTGGACGGATGGACATATATAAACCAGTATACCCCCTCCTTTTGGTATATTAAGCAGATGTCTGTATATAGTCTGCTGAAAGCATTAATAGCTATTTCAAGTGGTGTTTTTGCAATTCATTTGTAAATTCTGCCCAAATTATAATTATGTTTCATCAAATCAAACTGTTCAACTTGTAGGAAATTAGAACATATTCAAGAAAGGTTGCAATACCATATATAGTATTTGATTTAGCATCCGAAATACACTTTCCTGCACAAAGTTTCTTCCATTTTTAGAAAGTTTGACCTTGACCTTGGATATTGTGACCTCAATATCACTTTTACCTATAATATATGTGACCATATTTCCAAGGAAGGTTGCAATCTCAGGCCTGAGCTGATAAAAAGTATTTAATTTGGTATCCAGAAACAAAGATGACTAACGGGTTGATGGACAGACAGGTTAAAAACTATGTTAATATCTCTGCTACTTTGTTGATACTTAGTCTATATCAAATACTGCAGATAAATGTATTTTTGTGGATTGAGGAAAAATTGTATTTGAAAGAATTCTTGATTTCATGCTTTAAATTAATAAAGCAATGCATACAAGCCTATAAGAAATTTCTGTAATGCTGAACATTTAAATTGTGGTTCCCATACACCCAGGAATACAATAAAATAAGTACTACATGTATCATATATATAATGAGCCCACAGTAAGTAGAAGAGAGGTGAAAGATACCAAAGGGACATTCAAACTCATAAGTTGAAAATAAACTGAAAAAGAAAAAGACAAAACAACAGTACACAAAAACTAAAGACTGAGCAACATGAATCCCACCAAAAACTGGGGGTGATCTCAGGTGCTCCAGAAGGGTAAGCAAATCCTGCTCCACATGTGGCACCCGTCATGTTGATCATTTTAGTTTAAACCCGGTGATAAGTCTAATATAGGTAGGTCACATTGGGAGAAAAAGGGAAAAGTAGGTGCAAGTGCAGTTTATGAGAGGGCAGAAACATAAGACAGCCATTTGATATCACAATTTTCTTAGTTTATATAATAGTCAGGGCCAGAAAAGCATCATGGCATATCTCCTACTGATCCCTCTCCAGAGAGTTAATTCATTTTTAACTCCTTTAAGCATGTTAAGTATAATTACCTCTAAATTATGTAAACGTTGTAACAGTTCCAAGCATTGGTTACTGACACTTCCCTTTTCTTTAAGTTGTACCTTGAGCATGTTCAGTTCTTCTCTCTGATTGGTCAGATTATTACCAATCAGATTCTGTTTACAATGAAGTTGCTGGGAGAGTTTAAATTGAATTTGCAATTCTTTTTCATCTATCTGTAATGTAAATAAAACTAACATAATTGCCTTAGTTTTAATGTGCCCAAATTTCAAGTAAAACCCTTTCAGAATGTTCTACATAAAACTATGTTCATTGAAAGCATATTGCTAATATCAGTTTGTAAGACTTGTCTTATCTCACGGGCAAAATAATTGTAATAGGACAATAAGACATTTAGAACACATCAAATGTTTTTCAAGAATTTTTTCAAGATTTCCTTTTCCTTTAGTATTACAACAGCTACTTTAGCTTTGTTGGTAAAAAAAAAACCTCATCCAAAAGTCTTTTAAACCATTATTCCAATATTTATAACTTAATGCAGCCCCAACAGGCTTTGTTGTATCCCAAATATAGATCAATATTCTACTTTTAGAAATAATAATGATAATGGTTTTATTGGTGAAACATAATTCTGAAACAGATGCCCTGAAGTAGATTCAGACTAAATTAAGCATACTTATAGTATAAATGGTACACACTGACTGAAACATGTGCTAAGTGACTGCAATTCACTGTCTTGCACAATCCTTATATGTCTATAATTATATGATATAAAAATAAGGAGATGTGGTATGATTGCCAATGAGACAACTATCCACCAAAGTTCAAATGAAGTGTATGTTAGCAATTATATATAGGCAACCGTACGGCCTTAAACAATGAGAAAAACCCATACCATATAGTCGGCTGTAAAAGGCCCTGACATGAAAAATATGAAACAATTCAATTGAGAAAACTAATGGCCTAATTTATAACAAACAATTTATGAACAAGCATTCTGAGAGTATTGCATGGCAATACGTAGTCCCCTACTGGTTAAAAATTCATTATACTGGAACAAAATGCTAACTTGTTCTATAACTTGTCATGGTGTAAACAAATAGAAAATATCAAGTCAATATCTTCAAGCATGACTAAAAACAGTGTGGAAAACTGAATATATGAGAGAATTTTTTCAAGTTCAAGGACCATAACTCTGCACACAATTATCAGACTGAAACAAAAATTTGAACTTGATCTGTAACTTGTCATGATAAAACTATATACCAATTGTCAATCAATATCTTCAAGCATGATGAAAAAAGTGTGGAAAACCTATAACACTCTAACATTAGATATTATGCAATACAATGTATATCTATTTTCGAATTACAATCAAATATAATTAATAGTTCCAAATATTTTTCTTTCATTTGTCACAATCTAATGATTTGTAACTTATCTATAAAATGTCAACAACTTTTATCTACACAATGTAATGTAATGAAATATATACTTTAATAAAATAGATTATTATCTAATTAAAGGATTTCACTTAATAAAAAAAATATATATATATACACATATAGCATTCAGAAAATATACAAAATAACATATAAACCTGCAACTAAATTCCTCAAACAATTTACCAAAGAATGTCTTTTAAAAAATGAGTTATCTCCCTTTGTACAGATTATATGGTTTAACATAGTACTCTAACATTAGTTATGGATTTTTTTTATGGACCATAACTCTGGACTTAATCATCAGACCGGAACAAAATTCGAACTTGATCTATAACTTATCATTATAAAACTATATACCAAATATCAAATCAATATCTTCAAGAACGAAGAAAAAAAGTGTGGAAAGCTGAGTTGCCAGACTGACGGATGGACAGACAGACGGACGGACAGATGGACAGAGTGCAAACCTAAAGTCCCCTTCGACTTCGTCGGTAGGGGACTAAAAACAAATATGACAGACATGAACCAAAGACAACCACTGAACTACAGGCTCCTGACTTGGGACAGGCACATAAAGAATGTGGCAGGGTTAAACATGTTTATGATATGTTTTCAAAACTGATATTATGAAACATCTGATATATGATATTCCCCTCCACTCCCCCCTAAAACCTAGAAATAAAAGCCAATGTATAGGAAGATGAAAATATGTAGTATTCCTAATTTAATCAAGTTTTATGATTTTTTCTTTCAACAGTCAAAGTGCATTGTAAAGTTTAAAAAGACACATGACAAATTTATCAATAATGGTGTCAGATGCAACTACTTGGATATATAATTGCAGACATTCTGGTTCATTAATAGATGTATAAGAAAATTTTATTCCATTTGTAAATTACTGTGACCATGACCTGTAACCTAGTGCTCAATGTCTACTGAAGTCTTAAAATCTATCAACCATGACCTGTAACCTAGTGCTCACTGTCCACTGAAGTCTTAAAATCTATCAAAAAGAATAATAACCCTCAACATGTATGATCTAAAGGAATTATTATCATGAATCAGAATATTACCATGAATCAGAATATTACCATGAATCAGAATATTACCATGAATCAGAATATTATCATGAATCAGAATATTACCATGAATCAGAATATTATCATGATTCAGAATTATTATCATGAATCAGAATATTACCATGGAAGTTTCAACTTTTATGAGGGGCAGAAGGACGCTTTTATGGACATTGGGATAGAGCCATTTAATTAGAAAGAATTCAATTGACACTTTATTTTCAAGAGAATTTGGAATTTGCATTTATTCTCTCAGGAATTTTGGATGAGACACCTTCTCACTCCCCTTCTTTTATTTAAGAAGAAAATAAAGTTGAATTTTTATAATAAATCATTATCTTACAAGGATTATCAAGAACTGCATTTAAGGGACATAACTCACTCTTAAGAACCACCAGCGGTAAGTTTGTGTCAACCATTTACATAGATTTTACATAGCACAGATTATTGTTGAATGCTTTTAAAAGGCATTGATGAAACTGACTATCAGAACCACATAACTGATTTAAAGAGTCACCTCACTTAACCTCGGTTTACTATCTTAAATTCTGATAGTTCTCAAGAGCAGACCTTATAGAAACTACAGGCTTTACCTGGATCTACGTGCATTTAAAACATTGAAGACTAGAGAAACTGTTGAATGTATTGCTAATACTGTTTTTTTTTTTGCCCAAAGTACCAACATGGGGTAAAAATGGTCATTCAAGTTGTCTGTCTTCAAGGACAATAACTTTTATAAAAGTAGAATTACAATTTCTGCTTTGTTGACCTATTTGTATATCTTGTATTGTTAATTACTTTTGATGATTACAATTTTTCTATGTCTTCTAGTTTGTCCAACACAAAAAAGTGTGAAAAAAAAAATCACCATTAAAGGGCAATAACTCTAATTAGGAGTCAACTGACAACAAGTTAGGAAATTGTGCCTTATAGGTAGATCTTGTCTCACTCATCATTATAAGCTGTTTACAGTTTTCTATAATCTACTATAGTTTTCATCAAAAATGCAAAACTTGGTAAACATCATTAGGACAATAACTCCTAGGAGCAAACAGAGAATTTCAGCTATCATGAAGACCTGTTATTTTGAAGTCCTTATCTTGCTGATCATATTACCTGCTTTAAAAAAATAATGAGATGTGGTATGATTGCCAATGAGACAACCATTCACCAGAGCTAAAATGATCTGAATGATAGCAATTATAGGTCATCATAGCGGCCTTCAAAAATGAGAAAAACCCATACCATATTGTCAACTATAAAAGGCTCCACATGAATAATCTGAGTCAATTCAAACAAGAAAACTAACACTCTAATTTATAACTTTATTTCATCTATCAAAGTTTATAAATAATACTAAATAAACTGTTATCACAGAGATATGTCTCGCCTTTTTGTAATTTTGATAATGCAAATGTTGAAATTAAAATAGCAATACTTTAACATGTAAGTTATGCAAATATTCAAAGTCGATGAACCATGCCTGAAGGTACATGGCTAAACAATCTCTATGGAATGAGATGTGCCAATGCTAATACAACTGCATACCAAATACCACTGACTTATTATAAGTCGTTCCCTTTAAACAAACCTAAACACAAACATTAACTTGTAAACTATGTAAAAGTTTCAAAGTCAATGAACCATGATCAGGGTGGGGCTATATAATCTCCATGGAAACGATACTTGCAAATGCCAATAAATTTGCACACCAAATATCATTGACTTAACAATTTTAGCAGTTCATCTTAAACTGATCTAATCACAAACTAATACATGTAAACTAAGCAAAAGTTTCAAAGTATATAGACCATGACTGAGGGGGAGGGGCCAAATATTCTCCATGGAAATGAGATGTGCTAATGCTTATACAACTGAACACCAATTAACACTGACCTAATCACAAACTAATACATGTTAACTTAGCAAAATTTTCAAAGTCTATAGACCATGACTAAGGGGGAGCCAAATAATCTCCATGGAAATGAGATATGCCAATGCTTATACAACTGCATACCAAATATCATTGACCTACCACTAGTGGTTCCCCATAAATTGACCTAATCACAAACTAATACATGTAAACTATGAAAAGTTTCAAAGTCAATAGACCTTGACTGAGGGGGCGGGGCCAAATAATCTCCATGGTAATGAGATGTGCCAATGCTAATGCAACTGAATACCCAATATCATTGACCTACCACTAGTGGTTCACCATGAACTAGACCTAATCACAAACTAATACATTGTTGACGCCGCCGCCGCCGGAAACAGCATACCTATGTCTCGCTTTTTGACTCCGTCAAGGCGAGACAAAAATGGATAAAAATCATCATGAAAGGGCAATGACTCATGATGATATAAGAAACCAACTTACAATTCTGGAAATGTTAATATATAAGCAGATATTGTCTTTCTGACCATGTTAATTACTAACAGTTTTTCTTTAATGAATAAAGTTTTGGTAAAAAATCTTCATTTAAGGGCAATAACTCTAATGAGGAGAGACCAACAAATTCGGCCATAACAACTTATTTGAATATTTTGTCTTCTGATCAATTCTGCTGTTTAAAATTCGTCTCTATCTAATACAATTTTTAAATTAACTAGAACCTCTAAAGAGCCTGTGTCAATTGCCTAGATCTATGTGCATCTTTAAAAATGGACAATCTCTATACATAGTGGACTAGACTCTCTTTTTTGTTGATCTTGTATTGCTAATCATTTTTTTCTATTTACAGTTTCTCTCTATCTTCTTTAGTTTTTGCCCAAAACAATTATTAGTTAGGAAACATTATTTCTAATTCAGAAATAATGTTACTGTTTTTGCTGTTCATTTAAGTGGTTCAAAATAGTCAAATTGAAGAATTTGTTATTCTTTCAAAAGCAATCTCTATACGTGAATAATATCATACAAACATATATTATTCATATATTCTGTACTGTAAATAGATCAAGTTTTGAAGAAAAAAAATTAAATCACTGCATTTTAATTAAAGCTTAAAGTACACTACTCCTTTTTTTCATTCAATAGACAGAATCGTCACTGCTAATCTCTACTTAATCTCTACAGAAAAAAAATCAATCATCAAACCGGGATTATTATACATCAAAACATGAACAAATCTCAATGTGAGATTATGCAACTTGATTATGCCATTATAAACTAGGTTAAACATGTCAAAATAATGAAATTAAATTTGATGATTCAGTTTGCTCTGATGTTTCATATTTGGTTTATCAAACATGAGTTGGTTGATTTAATTAAAATAAGTTTACAGTGCAGATTAATCGATTGAGATTAATTTTGTAGAAAAAGTATGAAACAAAATTATATTAATGTAACAAAATATTGTTTATTACACCTATTTTGCTTTTAATAATAGAAAGCAGTTACCAATCTAATGAGTGAAAGAAATACTGTTACCTATACTTCAAAGATTTTAAAATAAATGTTATATTAGAATTCATTTACTGCTTTTTCCATTAGAAGAAAACATGTACAGCAAGTATATATAAAATGCAAGTTCTTCAATGTCTTTGATTATCAGCTATTAATAATGTGTGTCTACAATGTGGGGCCTATTGGACAGAATAAGAAACTAATTAGGCCCCACATAATGTAACCTATCAACCCCTTCAAAGATTTGTTTATAATGAGTTCTTTAAGGTACAGAGATCATGTCATTCCCCAAATAAACATGCCTTGGATTTAACATTCCAAGTCTCACATGACGTGGCAATGGCATTGACTTAAGGGCATCAATACAGTTTAGATCCCATAATGAAATTTTGATGAAAATTTGCATATAGGCTATTTTTTACCTGATAAAATCAAATTTGTAATAAAAAATATACCTTCATGTGCTACTTTTTGAGTAAAATGAGGTTGAAATTTCAGATATTTGCCCAAATTTCGGATTTGTGGACGTATTTTTCCTTTCGACAGAAATAAATAACTTTTTTGTTTTAAAAGAAAAAAAAAAAAGCTGTTTTTTGTCAAATGAGATACAGAACAATAAGTATGTGTGACTTTCTTTGCTTCACACAGACATTTTCCTACAGAAACCATGTGATATAATTACCAAATGTACTTTGTTGTATAGTGTGCATGGTGAATCAAAATACTGAGGATTCATTTATTTATGAGTAACCATTTATCATGGATAAGGAAATTATGTATTTTTCTAGATAGTTGATTTCGTGGTATAACAAATTCTCCATACAAAGTTAAGCCTATAAAACATCAAACCATTTTACTGTCCACACGAATTCAATACCAACAAAATCCAAAAAGATTAAAGTATACCATACTTGACTAATATGAATTCACAATAAATCATTCATTGTTTGACAGAGGTTTAACACCACATCTGACCAAGCATGAGGCTTTTTGTCCTGACAAAAATATTTTTTTAACAAATGAGTATTTTCAGGTGTAGAAATTCCAATAGGGAACACATTATACAGTAACTTAGTAATTTAACCATTATTTAGGTGTGAATGAAACGTCTAATATTTTTTAACAAATGAGTATTTTCAGGTGTAGAAAATCCAATAGGGAACACATTATACAGTAACTTAGTAATTTAACCATTATTTAGGTGTGAATGAAACGTCTAATATTTTTTAACAAATGAGTATTTTCAGGTGTAGAAAATCCAATAGGGAACACATTATACAGTAACGTAGTAATTTAACCATTATTTAGGTGTGAATGAAACGTCTAATATTTTTTAACAAATGAGTATTTTCAGGTGTAGAAAATCCAATAGGGAACACATTATACAGTAACGTAGTAATTTAACCATTATTTAGGTGTGGTCAAAATGTCTAATATTTTTTAACAAATGAGTATTTTCTGGTGTAGAAATTCCAATAGGGAACACATTATACAGTAACGTAGTAATTTAACAATTACGTAGGTGTGATTGAAACGTCTTATATTTTTTAATAAATGAGTATTTTCTGGTGTAGAATTTCCAATAGGGAACACATTATACAGTAACGTAGTAATTTAACCATTTTTTAGGTGTGGCCGAAACATCTAAAAAATTTTGACAAATGAGGGGAGCTAGTATTTTCTAGAGTAGAAAATCCAATAAGGAACAAATGCATTATATATATATATATATACAGTATCGTAGTTATTTAACCATTTTTTAGGTGTGGCCTAAACGTCTAATATTTTTTAACAAATGAGTATTTTTTTGTGTAGAAATTCCAATAGGGAACACATTATACAGTATCATATTAGTTTTACCATTTTTCAGGTGTGGCCTAAACGTCTATTAATGGATTAGTATTTCATAATATTTTTGATACATCCTGAACCATAAATTTGCAATAAACACGTTGTATTCCATGTACTTTTCTATAGTTTATGGTATAATGTGTACTGTAAATCACAAAAAAACATGTGTAATGTAATTTCTATAAACGTGTAATCAGTAAATCAAGAACATATCTTAACTTAGTTTATGCACTTATGTTTACATAAATATTCAACATTCACCAAGTAAAGTTGCCAAGTTGCACGTAGTATCATATTTACAAACAAGACGGTTGTGTAACTCATATTACATCATTAATGATATTTGGCTCATTTTGTCTTGAAGTTTTTTTTAAAATTTACAGTATAATTGAGCTTTTTAAATATAGATTTACCAAATTAAATGAATGTTAATCATGTTAATATCATGTTAATTTACAATTAAAAAAGAAGGCGAAATGTTGATGACAATCTGCACAACCTCATTTTTACCAGAATAGCGATAACATGATTAACTGTTCTCAATAAGTTAATAGGCTCCAAGTTCAGATCTGGGTCTTGCATGTTGTAGATCAAAATACCTTATCATTATCAAGGGTACCAATCAAAATACCTTATCATTATCAAGGGTACCAATCAAATACCTTATCATTATCAAGGGTACCAATCAAAATACCTTATCATTATCAAGGGTACCAATCAAATACCTTATCATTATCAAGGGTACCAATCAAAATACCTTATCATTATCAAGGGTACCAATCAAATACCTTATCATTATCAAGGGTACCAATCAAATACCTTATCATTATCAAGGGTACCAATCAAAATACCTTATCATTATCAAGGGTACCAATCAAAATACCTTATCATTATCAAGGGTACCAATCAAATACCTTATCATTATCAAGGGTACCAATCAAATTTTGTATATGCATGACATTTTAAATATTTAAATATTTCAGCAAACAGGAAGTAGAACATCGAAGGAAATGAACACAGGTCACATGGTGTCGCATAACTAGATGAAGATTGGTACCATATACAAAAAAATTAATGCTTTGACTTTTGGTAGCTGAGAAAAATGTGACAGAAATGTGTTATATATAAACCTGTAATAACAACATTCTGAGAGTATTGCATGGCAATACATAGTCCCCTACCAGTTAAAAATTCATTGTACTGGAACAAAATGCTAACTTAATCTATAACTTGTCATGGTGTTAACTATATAACAAATATCAAATCAATATTTTCAAGCATGATGAAAAAAAGTGAGGAAAACTGATTATTTGAGTGAATTTTCTAAGTTCAAGGACCATAACTCAGCACAAAATCATCAGACCGGAACAAAACTTGATCTGTAACTTATTCATGATAAAACTATATACCAATTATCAAATCAATATCTTCAAGCATGACAGAAAAAAGTGTGCAAAACTGATTATTTGAGAGAGTTTTCTAAGTCCAAGGACCATAACTCTGCACATAATCATCAGACAGGAACAAAATTAGTACTTGATCTGTAACTGGTCATGATAAAACAATACACCAAATATCAAATCAATCTCTTTAAGGACGAAGAAAAAAAAAAAAAGGAAAACTGATTTGCCGGACTGACGGATGGACAGACAGACAGACAGACAGACAGACAGACAGACGAAGTGCAAACCTAAAGTCCCCTTCGACTTCGTCAGTAGGGGACTAAAAACATGATGAATGGAACTTAAGGATTACAAAGAGTATAATGTGGTTACTGAAAGTCAAGCTGCTTATTCAGGGGTTCTTCTCTCATCATTTTTACCATGTGCTTTAGTCTTTATCCAACTATATATATAAAGTCCATTTAAGTTTCAAGAAAAATAGGATGAGATTCTATTCCATCGATGTATAGGTAGGTCAAAGATTTTTCCCTGGTATTATTTTTGACATTTTTATCTTTCTATAATTGGAAAAAAATATGCCATGTGCATTGTAGGTTTAGAATTTTCCATGTTACACCCTTGGCCATAAATGTCATTATCACCAGAATCAGTTATCATTTAAAATTCTTAGAGTTATATCCCCTGAATTTTAAAATTAATAACTGGGTTTACTTACTTTTTAATCATAACCCATAAAAGTTACAGCCCTGAAATATTACACTGTACTGAGAATGAGTTGGGATGACATCTTCAAAACACTCTTTAGTTATATTATTTGAAAGCAATAAATTCATTAAAACCATTCCAATCTCATTACCTGTCCTATATGTGGGAGGTGATTTATTATATATTTATGGTAATTACTTCAAATAAGCATCAGCAACTAATTGATATGCTGAGAACATGTCATTTTAGTAATATTCCGACGAAAATTGAACGAAATTAGCACATAATTTACAAGAATCTGTATCAGTAGTTTGTCAGTTTTAACTTAATAATCAGAATACTCAGGTGATCGGGTCATCAGTCCAAGTTCAGTAATATGTCTACCACTACTATGGAAGGATTTCAATATTGCTCTGGTCATTTGCCAAAAAAAAAAAATAAATAGAGAATGTGTCCATGGGACACAGATGATTCCCCTGCTTACACATAACGTTATAAAGGCACATAATTCAAGAACGGTAAAAGTGACTTTGCCACTCAAATTTGAACTTGATCTGTGTTTTGTGGTAATACGGAAGCATTGTGTATAAGTTTCATAATAATTGATTGAGGCATACTGAAGTTACTCAGACAATGGAAACCAATTTCGGGATGTACATGCAGACTTACGTACAGACGGACAAGGATAACACTTTATGTCCCTCCACTGCAGCGGGGGCATACAAAATCCCCTACTGCCATCTGTATATTTGCAGTATGCTTGTCACAAGCTTTTGGCAAGCATGCTGCATCCAAACATCTGAAGTTTGTATTGCAAGATGCTTGGTGCATGCATGCAAAAGCATTATGCACATTACAAGCTTGTGACAAGCATGCTGCAAAAAAATTTCAATTCCAAGATGCTTACTGCAAGCTAAAAGATGATTGTGGAACTTCTGCATACAAATCCAAGCTAGTCAATGAGTGCAAGAAGTTAATACATGAATTGCATAACATATTTTAACTGAAATGTATTTAAAAAAACTGCCTGGTTATGTTATTTATGATGTCAACAGTGTTCAGACAGCCACCTTGAGAAAGAAACAGGAGCTATTTTTGGCCTTATTGAAAAAGCAGACTTCTACCTGAATGCTAACATTAGAAAAAAAACAACAAGAGTACACAATGTACAAAAGACGGTAATGCTGTATGTCATGTGGACTTTATTGTGATCAAAAAGGATTGATTGCAAAAAGATCAAGTTGGTGATCAACTGGTTAAACTTGACATGTTGTGATCTCAGTGAATTTAGGTATAAAAGAAGATTTCTAATCTTTTATATAAATAAAATGCTCCGCAGGGCGCAGCTTGATACGACCGCAGAGGTCGAACCCTGAACAGTTGGGGCAAGTATGGACACAACATTCAAGCTTGATACAGCTCTGAATTTGGATTGTGATTAAATATTTGACACAGCATAGGTTTCTGACACAGAATGAATGTGGTCTAAGAACTTAAAATTTTAAATTGGACATTCACCTATTATGGTCCAATATCCAAAATCTAAATACATGGTTAGATTCAGCATATCAAAGAACCCCAAGAGTTCAACTTTTGATGAAATCAAACAAAGTTTAATTTTGGACCCTTTTGACCTCAATGTGGACAAAGTTGATAACGGGCCCAAAAATCAAAAATCTAAATACATGGTTAGATTCAGCATATCAAAGAACCCCATATATTCAATTTTGTTGAAATCAAACAAAGTTTAATTTTGGACCCGATTTGGACCAACTTCAAAGGGGCCCATAATCAAAAATCTAAATACATGTTTAGATTCAGCATATCAAAGAACCCTAAGAACTCAATTTTGTTAAAATCAAACTAAGTTTAATTTTGGACCCTTTGGACCTTAATGTACACCAATTTGAAAACGGGACCATAAATTAAGAATCTAAATACATGGTTAGATTCAGCATATCAAAGAACCCCATATATTCAATTTTGTTGAAATCAAACAAAGTTTAATTTTGGACCCGATTTGGACCAACTTCAAAGGGGCCCATAATCAAAAATCTAAATACATGTTTAGATTCAGCATATCAAAGAACCCTAAGAATTCAATTTTTGTTAAAATCAAACTAAGTTTAATTTTGGACCCTTTGGACCTTAATGTAGACCAATTTGAAAACGGGACCAAAAATTAAGAATCTAAATACATGGTTAGATTAAGCATATCAAAGAACCCCATATATTCAATTTTTGTTGAAATCAAACAAAGTTTAATTTTGGACCCCGATTTGGACCAACTTGAAAACTGGGCCCATAATCAAAAATCTAAATACATGTTTAGATTCAGCATATCAAAGAACCCTAAGAACTCAATTTTTGTTAAAATCAAACTAAGTTTAATTTTGGACCCTTTGGACCTTAATGTAGACCAATTTGAAAACAGGACCAAAAATTAAGAATCTAAATACATGGTTAGATTCAGCATATCAAAGAACCCCATATATTCAATTGTTGTTGAAATCAAACAAAGTTTAATTTTGGACCCCGATTTGGACCAACTTCAAAACAGGGCCCATAATCAAAAATCTAAATACATGTTTAGATTCAGCATATCAAAGAACCCTAAGAATTCAATTTTGTTAAAATCAAACTAAGTTTAATTTTGGACCCTTTGGACCTTAATGTAGACCAATTTGAAAATGGGACCAAAAATTAAGAATCTAAATACACGTTAGATTCGGCATATCAAAGAACCCCAATAATTCAATTTTGATGAAATCAAACAAAGTTTAATTTTGGACCCTTTGGACCTCAATGTGGACCAATTTAAAACGGGGCCCAAAATCAAAAACTTAATACACGGTTAGATTCAGCATATCAAAGAACCCCAATAATTCAATTTTTGTTAAAATCAAACTAAGTTTAATTTTGGACCCTTTGGACCTTAATGTAGACCAATTTGAAAACAGGACCAAAAATTAAGAATCTAAATACATGGTTAGATTCAGCATATCAAAGAACCCCATATATTCAATTTTGTTGAAATCAAACAAAGTTTAATTTTGGACCCGATTTGGACCAACTTCAAAACAGGGCTCATAATCAAAAATCTAAATACATGTTTAGATTCAGCATATCAAAGAACCCTAAGAATTCAATTTTGTTAAAATCAAACTAAGTTTAATTTTGGACCCTTTGGACCTTAATGTAGACCAATTTGAAAACGGGACCAAAATTAAGAATCTAAATACACGGTTAGATGCGGCATATCAAAGAACCCCAATAATTCAATTTTGATGAAATCAAACAAAGTTTAATTTTGGACCCTTTGGACCTCAATGTGGACCAATTTAAAACGGGCCCAAAATCCAAAAACTTAATACACGGTTAGATTCAGCATATTAAAAACCCCAAGAATTCAAGAATAAAACCCCATTGAAATTGGTCAAGAAATAAGCAATTTATACAAAGTATCTTCTTTTGCACAATACTGTGCGATTGAATATTTCTTGCAATTGCGTAGGGGCCTCGGTGGCCGAGTGGTTTAAGTAGTTACTACTGTAATCACTAGCCAGTCAACACTGAGGTTGTGAGTTCGAACCCGCTCGTGCGGGGTGCACTCGACTCAATCTTAATTGACTAGGATTGTCAGTTTTCCTATCGAAGGTCGGTGGTTTTCTCCGGCACCGGCTTCCTCCACCAATAAAAACTGGCCGCCACGAATAGCCCAAAAGCGGTGCTTAAAAGTGGCGTTAAAACACCAAAATCAAATCAAATCTTGCAATTGCGCAATACTGTGCAATTGAATATTTCTTGCTATTGCGCAATACTGTACAATTGACAATTTCTTGCTATTGTGCAATATTGTGCTATTGGATATTTCTTGCTATTGCGCAATACTGTGCAATTGAAGATTTCTTGCTATTGCGCAATACTGTGCAATTGAAAATTTCTTGCTATTGCACAATACTTATTATATAATAATTTACACATCCTGTTTGGTGTGTATCTCCTGCCATATCATTATTATTTGCTTTTAAATATAAATCAGAAATAACCAACTTAAAATGGAAAATTTTAAAGAAAAAAAAGGAAAAAATGAAAAAAAAAATCCCCCAATTTTTTAACCCCTTATGATTCATCACCCCAAACTCAATCCCAGCTTTCCTTTGTGATATGGAACCTTGTAGTACAATTTCAGAAAGATCCATACACTTACACACAAGTTATTGTCCTGAAACTAGAAAATGCTTATTTTTGCCCCTTTTTGGCCCCTAATTCCCAAAATTTTGAGGCAATTACCCCAAAATCAATCCCAGCATTCCCTTTGTGATATGGAACCTTGTGGTACAATGTCAGAAAGATCCATACACTTACACACAGGTTATTGTCTGGAAGTAACAAAAATGCTTATTTTTGGTCCCTTTTTGGCCCCTAATTCCTTAACTGTTGGTACCATAACCCCCAAAATCAATCCCAACCTTCCTTTTGTGGTATTGAACCTTATGGTAAAATTTCCTAGAAATCCATTCACTTAAACTAAAGTTAGAGTGCGAAAACCAATGTGTCTTCGGACGACGACGACGCCAACGTCATACCAATATACGACCGCAAAAATTTTTTGCGGTCGTATAAAAAAGGAAATGTGGTATGATTGCCAATGAGACAGCTATTTACCAAACGCTTCCTGACAAGGATGTGAATAACAACAGATAACCTTCACTAAATCATGGTCTTCCCTAAATAGCCCCCACATAAAGCTATATATGTAACAAATTAACACTTATAACATTGCATAAGTTATTTGTCTGTGCCTTATACTTAAAAATAATCTACAGATTTCGACTTAATTGTCATAACTTTGTGTGGCAGAAAAAAAACAATTCCTCATGTGGTTATTCTATGTAAAAATTTATTCCTTTTAATATTTCATTGTCATTTGTGAGAGAAAGATAAATCGATATAAACTTGGACTTGATAGCTTTTATCTACAGACTGATCTTTGTCTAGTACTGAATACATCTTTGGGAAGAGTTATATCAGATGTAGTAATGATGGATGATGGTAGACTGGTGATACATGTATGTTTGTTAGACCATTACAGTCTTCTGATCAGTAACCATTTGATCAAAGGAAGACTAAATACCAGTAGAGAGTAAACCATGTTGTGTAACAGCTGTTTATATTTATGTCTTTTAAAACAAAATCAAGTACAAAAAGCCCATCTGTAGTCTAGGGCCATCTTTAATCGGGCATATGCTGTTCGGTGTGAGCCAAGGCTCTGTGTTGAAGGCCGTACTTTGACCTATAATGGTTTACTTTTACAATTTGTGACTTGGATGGAGAGTTGTCTCATTGGCACTCATACCACACCTTCTTATATCTATATAGGTTATCTGTTGTCTTATTGACACTCATACCACATCTTCTTATATCTATAAAACATTGTACAATAACTCAAAACCCTTATGATTTATTTTTCTATCAAGTCTGGTAACAAAATTGGCATTAATGAATTAATTTGCATGCACCATTGCCAAGTTTATTTTTACTCATTTTCAGATGTACATGTGCTTGCAATTCAATTGCAGATAGCATGTAGAATACATGCAGAGTACATGCAGAGTAATTCAACATACAACCCTTCGAGTAAATAATGATCAACCTGCAATAAAACTGAAACCATCTTACTCGTAAGATCCCCAATCTGCAATCAAACTGTGATCAAACTGCAATCAAACCATGATCAACCTGCAATCAAACCATGATCAAACTGCAATCAAACCATGATCAACCTGCAATCAAACCATGATCAACCTGCAATTAAACCATGATCAAACTGTAATCAAACCATGATCAACCTGCAATCGAACCATGATCAACCTGCAATCGAACCATGATCAACCTGCAATCGAACCATGATCAACCTGCAATTAATCAAACCATGATCAACCTGCAATCAAACCATGATCAACCTGCAATCGAACCATGATCAACCTGCAATCAAAATATGATCAACTGCAATCGAACCATGATCAACCTGCAATCAATTAAGATTGTGGTTCGCTTGCCCAACCATTCTGTGAAGTTTCCAAACGCATGTAAATAATGCTTGTGATTTTGGTTTCGGAAGCAACTGCATTTCCAAGGAAATAATATAAATTTGTCTTCATGTTTGATTCTTTGAAATTGATTTGATCCTAACTTATTACAAAACTAAGAAATCCATGATGACGGCCCTATACTTTTTCAGCTGAATTCTCAATATTATAAGTATTACAATGTCTGTAAGTTACCTTAAATAATGTTTGTCTACCTTTCAGTATTTTTTTGGTCTTTTCTTACCTTTTTTGAATCACTTGGACTTGTAACTGAATCAACTGTAGGACTCTGTACCTTTACTTTACCTATAACACAAAACAATTGATCAAACATTCAGTATGGTCGGTAAATTTGGCCCTTGTTTCTAAATACAAAAGGTGGTATATTTATTATAATATAAGTGAAACTTTGTATAAAGGTGTTTCAAATTTATAGGAAAATGTTCTCTAAGCTGTTTAGGTAGTCCTTCTGGTCCATTTACAGTTATAAGCCGTTTAGGTAGACCTTTTGGTCTATTTACAGTTATAAGCCATTTAGGTAGACCTTTTGGTTTATCTACAGTTATAAGCCGTTTATGTAGCCTTATGTTCTATTTACAGTTAAAGGTGTTTAGGTAGAACTTTTGGTCTATTATTTACAGTTATCCATCAATACATTTCTACACCTGGAGATTACACATCCTCTCAGTATTTTTTATTCACAGTTTCATCCATACATTAATGTATCTTCTTGGTTTAACTTCTACAACCTCATCTGCTATAATACAAAACTATTGCTGACTTTAAGATTTTCTTGTAAAATATTGTCATGATTGTCGCACGTATTAAATTTTAGCTTGTAAAACTGAACTTTTTAAGACATGTATGATGAATTTGATCTTTTGATATTAAAACTATCCATTAACATCAAATAATCTTTCAATGATTTCATTTTATTGTCATAGTTGATGAATATTTTAATTGATTATAAACTTTAAAATCATATCTGATGTCAATGACAATATACAGTCATACTGGGAACATTATGCTTCAATTTCCCTACATGCCTTAAAGGGGCATAAGCTGTCAAATTCATATTCCCCGATTTGACCCAAATTCTCATATTTGATAATATTACATACTAAAACCTATATCAAAATAACAAAAATTCTAAAAGAAACAATTAACAACTGCATAGAATTGGTATATTGTATCTGCATTTTCGGGTATAATTCTACACTAGTCAGCATCTAATTATCCATCGAGATGACTTTCCAAGACTGCCGATGGTCATATAGGTTGCACTTTGTAAATACAGCTGTTTCTCAAACCACGCCTCTTTTGGGGAGATATAGAATATTCATAGATAATTAATTTTGTTTATATACTGGTTCCCAGTTATGATCTCTATGTTTCATCTCATAGAGACATAACTTGGGAATGTTACCAGTAAATATACATATGCATGTTGTTTATATTGAAATCTGTGGTAATCCTACAGTTAAGGTAGGGGTAGTAAAGAAATTTAGTGTTAGTTTAAACTCTTAGAAGTTCGGGGCATATAAACGTTGAAAATATGCCGCACAGCCCTATATTTTGACCTTTAAAACAAATAGTAGTGCATTTTAACTTTCCATTCTAGGATATGATTTTTTTCAAAACTTCATAGTAAAAGTGGTACAGTTTTAGCCGTAAAAGGAGTTCCTATGGAAAATTGCATTGTCAATATTTACAGAAATGCAACCTATAACTAGATAATATAAATATATAAATAGACAGTCAATTGCAAGCACGTGCGATAGTATAATGACAATTTTTCTAGGTCTGCTTGATTTCATGTTCTAGATTAAAAGTATATGTTTATCATCATTTTACCTATATATATAAGAATGATTTTTTGTGGGCCGGATCATCATAGGTCAAAAAAATTGTTATTTCTGGTGTCTCCTTGTTTCCTTTTTCAATGTTGTCAAACTTAATTTTTCTTTTGATGAATGAACCACATGCTAAACTGTCAACACATTCATAAAGTATGGATTCAAAAGAGGTTGAATTGTTGCACTGCAAGCCTATAATACATCGGCTATGTTTTTTAGCTTATTTTGTTGAAATTTAACCAAACTGACTGCTAGTATCAAAATATTATTTCTATATTCCGCTTTTTTAAATGTTGAAAACAAAAACAAGAGGCTCTCAAGATCCTGAATCGCTCACCTGTAATTTTTTGCTTAAATCTTTCATCAATGATTATTTTTGCTTTTCAATATATTAATGAGTGGCTTAAAAATGCCATTTAAATGTTCTTTGTATCTGTCATATTTTCTTCAAAAGCAAAAAAATGCATTTTAACCCTATGTTCCATTTTAGTCATAGTGGCTACGCTTCTTGACGTACAAGGGAATAAAATACAAAATTTATACTAGATACTCTGAAACTCATTCAGCCAAAGTTTAGCTGAAATTGATTCAGCAGTTTCAAAGGAGAAGATTTTTTAAAGTAAGCAAACTAGATGAACAAATTGTGAATAAACAGCTGCCCCATGAGCGCATGATACGCCCGTCATGTTTTCTAAGAATAAAATTAGATAACTTCTCAATGTCATATCAGAAATTTATGAAAAACTAAAGGGAGGTTATCTGAATAAATAAAATGCTTCGCGGAGCTCATGTCAATAGAAAAAAACAATTGACCAAAGTTTCTTGCAAATTGGAGAAAGCATTTTTGAGTTATTGTCCGAAAACTGGAAAATCCCCCTTTTTTTAATGAATAAAATCCAATAGCTCGGAAACGTAATATCTAAAATTTATAAAAATCGAAAGGGAGCTCTTGTCAATAGAAAATAAAATGCTTCTCAGCGCAGCCTGATACAACCGCAGAGGTCGAACCCTGAACAGTTGGGGCAAATTTAGACACAATATTCAAGCTTGATAACTGCCTGAATTTGGATTGTGATCAAATTTTTGACATAATTTAAGTTTCTGACACAAAATAAATGTGGTCAAAGATCTTATAAACCCACTGTGCAATTGAAGATTTCTTCTTGAAACTTTTCAAAAATTCCAAATTTTCAAAATTTTGAAAAAAAATATGAATCCCTTAAAAAAAATTGGGAAAAAAACCCCCAACTTTTTGAAACCCCCCTTGGAGCAATAACCCCAACACTCAATCCAAGCCTTTCCTTTGTAGTATGGAACCTTGTAGTACAATTTCAGAGAGATCCATACACTAACACACAAGTTATTGTCTGGAAACTAGAAAAATGCTTGTTTTTGGCCCTTTTTTGGCCCCTAATTCATACATATTTGGGGCAATTCACCCCAAACTCAATCCCAGCCTTCCCTTTGTTATATGGAACCTTGTGGTACAATGTCAGAGAGATCCATACACTTACACACAAGTTATTGTCTGTAAACTAGAAAAATGCTTGTTTTGGCCCTTAATTCCTAAACTGTTGGCCCCATAACCCCTAAAATGAATCCAAACCTATTACTTGTTGTATTAAACATTGTGGTACAATTTCAGAGCATTGAAATACTTAAACACAAGTTATTATCCTGAAACTAGAAAAATGCTTGTTTTGGGCCCCTTTTGGGGCCCCTAATTCCTAAACGGTTCGGACCATCATCCCCAAAATCAATCCCAACCTCCCTTTTGTGGTATTGAACCTTCTTAAAAAATTTCATAGAGATCCATTCACTTAAACTTAAGTTATTGTCCGGAAACCAATGTGTCTACAGACGACACGACATCATACCATTATACGACCCCAAAAAATTTTTTGCGGTCGTATAAAAACAACTGACCTAAGTTTCTTGCAAATTGGAGAAATCATTTTTGAGATATTGTCCGAAAACTGGAAAATCCCCCTTTTTATTTAATGAATAAAACCCCATAACTCGGAAACATGAAATCTAAAATTTCTAAAAATCTTAAGGAAGCTCATGTCAATAGATAAAAACAATTGATTAAAGTTTCTTGCAATTTGGAGAGAGCATTTTCGAGTTATTGTCCGAAAACTGGAAAACCCCCCCTTTTTAAATGAATAAAACCCCATTTCTCGAAAACGTAAAATCTAAAATTTATGAAAAACGAAAGGGAGCTCTCGTCAATAGAAATATACAATTCACCAAAGTTTTATGCAAATTGGGTAAAGTGTTTTTGAGTTAATGTCCAACATGTTGACGACAGACGGACAACGGTATACCATAATACGTCCTGTAAACAGGCGCATAAAAATTGTCTTTAAAGGGCAATAACTCCTTAAGGGGTCAATTGACAATTTTGGTCATTAAACTTATTTGTAGATCTTACTTTGCTGAACATTTTTGCTGTTTACAGTTTATCTTTATCTATAATAATATTCAAGATAATAACCGAAAACTGCAAAATTTCCTTAAAATCATCAATTCAGGGGCAATAACCTAAAAATCAGATACCCGATTTGGCTAATAATTTCAGGGCAGGTAGACCTTGACCTAATGAATACTTTAACTTCTTGTCTGATTTGCTCTAAATGCTTTAGTCTTTGAGATATAATTCAAAAACTGCATTTTACCCTATGTTCTATTTTTAGCCATGGTGGCCATGTTTTCTGAGGAAACAGAAAATAAAACACAAACTTTATTCTAGATAACCTAAGAATCATTCAGCTTAAGTTTGGTTTAATTTGGTTCAGTAGTTTCAGATGAGAAGATTTTTTAAAGTTAGAAAACATGATAAACAAATTGTGTAAAATTGTCCTTAAAGGGCAATAAGTCCTTAAGGGGTCCATTGACAATTTTGGTCATTAAACTTATTTGTAGATCTTACTTTGCTGAACATTTTTGCTGTTTACAGTTTACCTTTATCTATAATAATATTCAAGATAATAACCAAAAACTGCAAAATTTCCTTAAAATTACCAATTTAGTGGCAGCAACGCAACAATCACTAGGGTTGTTAGATTCATCTGACTATTTCAGGGCTGATAGAACTTGACCTAATGAACATTTTTACCCAGTCTGATTTGCTTTAAATGCTTTAGTTTTTGAGATATAAGCCAAAAACTGCATTTTACCCCTATGTTCTATTTTTAGCCATGGTGGCCATCTTTTTTTTCCTAGATACCCTAAGGATCATTCAGATTAAGTTTGGTTGGAACTGGTTCAAAAGTTTCAGAGGAGAAGATGTTTGAAATAGTTGAAACTGGACGGACGACGACGGACGACGACATATGCCAAGTGATGGCAAAAGCTCACATTTCCTTTGGAAAGGTGAGCTAAAAATGTCAAATTCGTAGGTAATGCCCCTTCAAGAAATGAATTTGTCTATTATGTCTATATATAAAACATTTTCCCAAATTTGTTAAAATTTATTAGAATTCAGCTCTTAATGAACTTAGTAGACCAAGTCAGGTAATTTTGTTTGTGTTGTGAGTTAATTCTGTCATTTTGTTAAAAAATTGGCACAAAGATGAGCTGAAAATGTGCCAAACTGAAAATAGTTACATTTTCATCAGTTGATCTAAGACTGCTATTGAGAACTAGAGGCTCCAGTGACCCTGTGTCGCTCACCTGATATTTTTATTTACAATTGATGCATGATAAATGCAACTGTTGTACTGTCGTTTAGTTTCAGAGATATAAGACTAAAAAGTGCGTTTGAAACCTATGTTTTATTTCAGCCATGTGTGCCATGTTGGCAGGCAGGGTCATCATACACAGTGGTCCCTGGATATCCTAGTGGTGATTTAAACCAAGTTTGGTTTAATTTGACAGTAGTTTCAGGGAGAATTTTGTAAAATTTATCTAACGAGAAATGCAAGTGATGAGAAAGTTTGTTGTGAAGTTTTGTTGTTGCGCAACACTCCCCAAAAAAAAAACAAAAGGTAATAAAAACTATCATTTAAGGGCAATCTTTCCTATTAATGATTTCTGCAAAATTCAGTTGATTGTGCAAGGGTTGTATAGCCAGCTGAGGTCGTTAAAACTCTCATTTGTTGTTTCAAAATTCAAGTGGTTTTTGAATTGCTTTGTTGATCTTTTTGTATTCAACTTTTAAACAACAAAGTACAACAAATATGATGACTGATACTCATGACACTGAAAATATGGTCTTCATTCTTGTGAAGAAAATGGTAAGGTTTGAAATATTTCTTAAATATTAATTCAATACCAATACTTTAATTTGTATTGGATTTATCCCAGGAAATGAGAACAAGGGACACAATTAAATTCAATTTTTTCCTAAACTTCTGATAAAATATAAAATGAAGAACTATATTTTTTAATGAGAATTTTTTTTTTAATATTTAATTGATGATTTGAACAATATTAATTAAGTTTTAGATCTTGCATGGTTGATTAATTTTCTCTCAAAATTTCTGATATTCTATTAAAGTTTTAAATATAATATGAGGCAGGCATTACCTGTGAAAGGGATGAAGTCTGTATAAATTAGTGTAGGAATTCAAGCATCATTTGCACTTCAGAAATCTGTAGAAAATGAAGCCAAAGTACTGAAACATATCTGACATTCGACCTATTGTTCGGGATTATAGTTGTGACATCATTTTCAATGTAAAGAAAGAAACACCATCATCAGGTATTCATGTGTTTTTTTTCATGTTATAGAATTATCAATTATTTTATTGCCAGTTCATTAGTAGATTGTTTTCTATATTGATTTTCTACTGCAGTTTCAGAAAAGAAGATTACAAAGGAAAACATTTTGTAAAACTTCCAAAATTTACCAAATTAATGAAAATTGTTAAAATTGACTATAAAGGGCAATAACTCCTTAAGGGTCAACTGACCATTTTGGTCATGTTGACTTATTTGAAGATCTTACTTTGCTGAACATTATTGCTGTTTACAGTTTATCTCTATCTGTAATAATTTTCAAGATAATAACCAAAACGCCAAAATTTCCTTAAAATTACCAATTCAGGGCAGCAACCCAACAACCAGTTGTCCAATTCATCTGAACATTTGAGGGCAGATAGATATTTACTTGATAAACAAGTTAATCCCTGTAAGATTTGCTTTAAATGCTTTGGTTTCAGAGTTACAAGCCAAAATCTACATTTTACCCTATGTTCTATTTTTAGCCATGGCAGCCATCTTGGTTGGTTGGCTGGGTCACTGCACACATTTTTAAACTAAATACCCTAATAATGATTGTGGCTAAGTTTGGTTGAATTTGGTCCAGTAGTTTCAGAGGAGAAGATTTTGTAAAGATTACAAAATTTACAAAAATTGGTAAAAATTACTTTAAAGGGCAATAACTCCTTAAGGGTCAACTGACCATTTTGATCATGTTGACTTATTTGTAGATCTTACTTTGCTGAACATTATTGCTGTTTACAGTTTATCTCTATCTATAATAATTTTCAAGATAATAACCAAAAACGGAAAAAAAATCCTTAAAATTACTAATTCAGGGGCAGCAACCCAACAACCCATTGTCAGATTCATCTGAAAATTTCAGGGCAGATAGATCTTGACTTGATCAACAATTTTATCCCATGTCAGATTTGCTCTAAATGCTTTGGTTTCAGAGTTATAAGCCAAAATATACATTTTACCCCTATGTTCTATTTTTAGCCATGGCGGCCATCTTGGTTGGTTTGGCAGGTCACCGGACACAATTTTTAAACTAGATACCCTAAATGATGATTGTGGCCAAGTTTGGTTAAATTTGGCCCAGTAGTTTCAGAGGAGAAGATTTTTGTAAAAGTTTACGACGACGGACGCCGACGGACGACAGACGCCGACGGACGACGGACGCCAAGTGATGAGAAAAGCTCACTTGGCCCTTCGGGCCAGGTGAGCTAAAAAGGATGCATGAACAAATCCATGATTATTTGTTCAAATTAAGACTTTAAAATAAAATATAACAAGAATGTGTCCATAGTACACGGATGCCCCACTCGCACTATCATTTTCTATGTTCAGTGGACCGTGAAAATGGGGGAAAATCTCTAATTTGGCATTAAAATTAGAAAGATCATATCATAGGGAACATGTATTCTAAGTTTCAAGTTGATTGGACTTCAACTTCATCAATAAAAATGCTCCGCAGGGCGCAGCTTGATACGACCGCAGAGGTCGAACCCTGAACAGTTGGGGCAAGTATGGACACAACATTCAAGCTTGATACAGCTCTGAATTTGGATTGTGATTAAATATTTGACACAGCATAGGTTTCTGACACAGAATGAATGTGGTCTAAGAACTTAAAATTTTTAAATTGGACATTCACCTATTATGGTCCAATATCCAAAATCTAAATACATGGTTAGATTCAGCATATCAAAGAACCCCAAGATTTCAATTTTTGATGAAATCAAACAAAGTTTAATTTTGGACCCTTTTGACCTCAATGTGGACAAAGTTGATAACGGGCCCAAAAATCAAAAATCTAAATACATGGTTAAATTCAGCATATCAAAGAACCTCATATATTCAATTTTTGTTGAAATCAAACAAAGTTTAATTTTGGACCCTGATTTGGACCAACTTGAAAACTCAGGGTCAATAATCAAAAATCTAAATACATGTTTAGATTCAGCATATCAAAGAACCCTAAGAGTTCAATTTTTGTTAAAATCAAACTACCCCGGTAAGTTTAATTTTGGACCCTTTGGACCTTAATGTAGACCAATTTGAAAACGGGACCAAAAATTAAGAATCTAAATACACGGTTAGATTCAGCATATCAAAGAACCCCAATAATTCAATTTTTGATGAAATCAAACAAAGTTTAATTTTGGACCCTTTGGACCTCAATGTGGACCAATTTAAAAACGGGGCCCAAAATCCAAAAACTTAATACACGGTTAGATTCAGCATATTAAAGAACCCCAAGAGTTCAAGAATAAAACCCCATTGAAATTGGTCAAGAAATAAGCAATTTATACAAAGTATCTTCTTTTGCACAATACTGTGCAATTGAATATTTCTTGCAATTGCGCAATACTGTGCAATTGAATATTTCTTGCTATTGCGCAATACTGTACAATTGACAATTTCTTGCTATTGCGTAATATTGTGCTATTGGATATTTCTTGCTATTGCGCAATACTGTGCAATTGAAGATTTCTTGCTATTGCGCAATACTGTGCAATTGAAAATTTCTTGCTATTGCACAATACTTATTATATAATAATTTACACACCCTGTTTGGTGTGTATCGCCTGCCATATCATTATTATTTGCTTTTTAATATAAATCAGAAATAACAACTTAAAATGTAAAATTTTAAAGAAAAAAAAAGGAAAAAAAGGAAAAAAAATCCCCCAAATGTTTTGAACCCTTATGATTCATCACCCCAAACTCAATCCCAGCCTTCCTTTGAGGTATGGTACCTTGCAGTACAATTTCAGAGAGATCCATACACTTGAACACAAGTTATTGTCTGAAACTAGAAAATGCTTATTTTGGCCCCTAATTCCTAAACGTTTCAGGCAATTACCCCAAACTCAATTCCAGCTTTCCTTTGTGATATGGAACCTTGTAGTACAATTTCAGAAAGATCCATACACTTACACACAAGTTATTGTCATGAAACTAGAAAATGCTTGTTTTTGCCCTTTTTGGCCCCTAATTCCTAAAATTTTGAGGCAATTACCCCCGAAAATCAATTCCAGCATTCCCTTTGTGATATGGAACCTTGTAGTACAATGTCAGAGAGATCCATACACTAACACACAAGTTATGTCTGGAAGTTAAAAAATGCTTATTTTAGGCCCCTTTTTGGCCCCTAATTCCTTAACTGTTGGTACCATAACCCCCAAAATCAATCCCAACCTTCCTTTTGTGATATTGAACCTTATGGTAAAATTTCATAGAGATCCATTCACTTAAACTAAAGTTAGAGTGCGAAAACCAATGCGTCTTCGGACGACGACGACGATGACGCCAACGTCAAACCAATATACGACCGCAAAATTTTTTTGCGGTCGTATAATAACTACCTCGACCAAAAACTTTAACCTGAAGCTGGACGAACGGACGGAAGGACGGACGAACAGACGAATGAACGAACAGACAAACGAACGAACGGACGCACGCACGCACAGACCAGAAAACATAATGCCCCTCTACTATCATAGGTGGGGCATAAAAATCTTTGTTAATCTTATCAGTGTTTTCCTTAGAAGCTGGTTGCTTGCAAACATGCCTTAATAGCTTTCCACTTTTTAAATTCTACCTCCTGAAATTTTTGCCATTTACTTTTCTCTCAATTTAAAGAAAAAAAGTTGTCAGGAAAAACCTGAAATGTCATAGTTGATATGCCATTGTGATGCCACAAGCAGGTCATGATTAACACTTTTTTGTCACTAAATATCTATTTAACATACACAGTTGCATGGTCATTCCTTAACACAAATGGATACTTTACACAATATATGCCATACATGTAGCTTTCAGTAAATGTAACTATTTAAGGTAGCACAATACAAAGATTTTTCACCCGAATCAGACAACTTTAAACTGATGTAATTTCTTTCATCCAGCTTTATAAATTTTATAAATGAGGTACCAAAAGAAAGAAGAAAGATTAATCTTTCAAATGGTGATAATTTCATTATGACATAATTATTACATAATTAATTATTATGTTATTAGTTGCTATATTGTGATGTTCACACTTGAATGAATTTAGCTTCTTTGCTATTCATACCAAACAGCCTATAAAGATATATGGCTCTCATTACACCCTTGAAAGAAATATCTAATGTACATTGAATGGAATATCTAATGTACATAATGAATGTGGCAAAATATATTTTTGCTTATCTCTAAATATCAATAAAAGGATCTCAGAATGTAACATATTAATTATGTTGGCAATTTTTTTGCAGTTTTTCCTGAAAATTTGAATGCAAATTTATAATACAAAATTAAAATAAATGATTATTCGCATGATTAGTATCTCTCAGATCCAAGGATTGAAAATTTTTTATACAATTTCAGTCATTTTGAGATGACTTAAAAGTAGGGGCCCTTTTTTCAAACTGTCGAAATTATTCACACTAGATTCATGGCATCAACATATTTGTGTAAAAAAATCAAATTGACCTAAATCCCAATCTGCCGTTTAGGACAAATAGCTTTTAGTTTCAGTATATGACAGGCAAATATGACCGTTTCCGGACCATTGCTCAGATTTAAAGTCCTTTTAAATAATTAGTGAATATTTAATTCAAAGGGTCAATCACGCAGCTTTTCATACCTTTTTTTGAAAGAGGTGTTTTATGATATAACTTAAAACATGTAAAAAGAAGAATATGAAATTCTAAGAATTCAAAACAGATTCTATATTATTTCTTACATTGCATAAATTTTAAAGAGAATTATGATTAGCTTAAAGGGGCATTAGCTGTCAAATTCATGTTCAGCAATTTGACTCAAATTCTCATATTTGATTTATAACATACTATAATGTATTTCAAATTATAAAAAGTCTAAAATAATAAAATTTACGATGCATGGACTCGGACTGAATAATGTATATCAGAATTTCATGTATATTTTAGTCAAGACACCATCTAATTAACCATCTAGGTGACCTCCGATGACTGCCTACAGTCATATAACCCAATATTAACATAAATATAGATATAAATAGATAGCGAACACTTGCAATTGGATTTTACTAAGTCTGTTTGATTTCATATAGGTTAAAAAATATGTTAATCATCATTTTTACCTGTATAAGAATGAGTTTTTGTGGATCGAATCAGTCAACCAAATTTTTACTCTTGTTTCACTTTCAATGTTGACATCTTTTCCTTTGATTAGCTGAACACGCCTAGTTTATGTGTAACCCATCTCTAGTTAAAGGTCACATGAATACAGAATCAATGAAGTCGAATTATTCACTTGCAAGTGAATATTTCATCAGCGATTTTTTTTTTGTTAGCTTATTTTGACAAGATTGAACCAAACTAGCTGCTAAAAGCAAATTATTATTTCACTATTTCACTTTCATTCATGATTGAACAAAAAAAAAATCATATATTTTTTTTTTTATATCTCGTAGCTAACACCCCTTTAAGCAAACAAGCATGACAAGTTAAGTCTATAATGACATTAAAACATATATAATAAATGGATGGAAATCAAATGAAATAAAGTCTTCTCTTACCTTGAATACTGTGAATTTATAGAAATTTGTGTGCTCATGCATTCCTTATTACAACTGTTGAACAACGGACATAAAAAAACACGTTATTGTCGTTTCAGAATATGCTTTTTAAAAATAATGCTATCAAAATTTAAAATGCAAATGTTTATTTTGCTAAACTTATCCAATATCAATTTTCATTTTATTTTCAAAAAAAGTAAAAAACACTGAAAAAAATTCTGACTTTACATTAAACATGTTAAACACTCACATGATGAACTGTCAGAGCTGTCACTCCATCTACTGGTAACACTACATTTTCTTGACAACCTGGCGTCTTCATCTGAAGAGCCATCATCAACTCCCTGTTGAGCAGCATCTAAATTTGTATATTTCAGTTTATCTTGTGGGAATCCTGGATGACTTCCAAAGTTATGGTACAAATTGCCCTCTTCCAATTCCAAATAATCTGTTACCCGGATAGGTTTATTTCCAAACAATGTTGGATCATATGGAAACTTGTCAAATGACTCCTCATCAACATTAGTCACGTTAGTTTTTGGAACAGAACCGTTTCTGCTACTTTCCTTGTCAAATAAACCATAGCCCCGTGACTGTGGTTCATTCACCATAGACTCTACCCCAAAATATGGATACCCGTAGCTTTTCTGTGGTCCCCTGTTAAGTTCATGACCAAAGGATGGTCTATTGCCTGGTGGCAGTAATTGATTAATTACTCTGTCGTATGATTGTTGACCAGTCAATGAAGTACTGACATCACCACTAGAATAATCAGGAATTGGATACATATTGGAAGAATATACCCTGTTTGAAGAAGTCAATCCTGCGGACTGATGAGTACTTCCTCCACTGAGTGTATGTGGAAATGATAATGGCATCATTTGGGAATGAAACTGCTGCAACTGTATGTCATTTTGAAACGATCGAACACAATCATTCGTTCCTTGGAATGCTTTTGTGGCTAACATGTCCCTATGATATGGATGAAATGTATTCAAGTTTGGTAAATGATTATTGCCAAATGAGTTTCCAAATGAAGTCTTTGTGCTACAACCATTACTTTTATGAGGTGATCTGTATGTTGGCCTTGCTAACATTTCTACATCACCATTTACATGATTTAATTGGAATTTTCTCTTCGGAATAAATTTACTGTCACAGTTTTGAAAACTATGTCCATTAAAAGGAGGAGATTTTGACATATCCATATTGTTGAGAAATGATGTTAAATTAACGTCAGCACTTACTTCATTATTTAGTAACAATTTTTCTTCCTGGCTGGAACTCGGACCAATAGATTCAACCTCTATATCATGCAAGATATTTCTATTTTCATTATTAAAGTCCAGGGGTAGAGATCTTTTCAATGAGTTTACTCCGACATTACTGCATACATATGGCGATGACAACACTTTATCTTCAACAGAATCAAACTTCCTGCTTAACGTCTCACATCCAAATGAGTAAGAATTTTTGTTCACAATATTTTCTAATAAAATATTTAATTTGTCACACATTCGCACCTTTGATTTATCAGTTTCAGACGTTTTACTTTCATCGGCTCTGACATCAAGGCTTAGTTGACTGACCTTTGAATCTTTACAGCTTTGAATTCCCACTCCTTTGTTTTCACCTGCTGTAAATGAATATTCCTCAAGTTCCTTCCTTTGTTTTTCCAGCAGTTTGTCACCTTCTTCTTTGCTTCAAAAGAAAGCATAAATGATGATTGTTACTTCAAAATGTGTTTTTTTTTTACAGTCAATTTACAAATTGATCACATTCTTGTTGGAGAAAATATAATTATCAGTCAGACAATCCTCTTAGCGTTTTTCTTAATTAAGAAACATTATAGATCTAGCACCTAATCACATAGCAATGAAAGTCATGACAGACAGCTTGACAGAATTATACTGAAAAAAATAATATTGATCTTATATCTATATATAGTAAACAAGGAATCTTAAGTTTAACATGACTTCCATATTTAAAAACACTATGTATTGATTTTCAAAAGACATCAACATTTTGCATTCATTAATTCCTGACATATATGTATATTGATTTACAACTGAATAACAAAACCAATTCTGTATCTATATGTGAATATCTGGAAAACATTTCATTTTTAGCTAATGACGTTGTTGAAAACTAATAATTAACCAATATTTTAAAAAACAGGTCAACGTCTGAGAACTTCTATACACTCAAAAAAAAAGTCTGAAGAAACAGAAGGATTATATTGATGGGTAAAGGGTTTAACTAGGTGCTAGGTCATACAAATTGCGCCTTAAAATTTCTGTGTCATATCATTGAAGGTTAATTATTTCATATGATCTTTGACAAGACACATTTTTCATGCTTCAGTACTTTTTAACAGTATGTTTTTACTATTCTATGACCTGTCATTCAGGAAAAAAAAAACAAACACTTTTTAGCCTTCAATTACATATATGAAGAGTTTATGACTGTGTTATTTAATTTACACATAATGCGTTTTCAGGTCCAAATGAAATTAAACAATATTATTTTTTTGCTGTAACAAACCATTAAAGTTTTTATATGTATACTACTTTTTTTCATTTGGTCATTAGTAATTGTGTAATGTTTGCAACTATAAATTCAGCAAGTAAAACATAACTTTCATTGTTTTTTTTTCTAAAATCTCAAATTTTGTTTGTAACCCTCATTAATGAAAAATTTGTCAAGGGTTCGTTGTTACCTCTTGCCTCAAACTGCTGTTTTCAGTGTAAATGTATAATGTTGACTGCAAAAATTCTAAGTCTATTTATTTGTAAAACACAGGAAAATGAATTAAAAAAAAATTGTTCAGGATGTTAGTTTTGATTTATAATAATGAAGAAGATCTTTTTTGTTTAATTTTTGTAAAATTTCTTCAAGCTTTGACAAATTTCTTCAACTTCTAAAATCTTTAACCACAGACTGCATGAAAATGTTGACCACAAAAAAAAGTTTGTCTATCTATAAGCCATGTAGCAAAATACAGAAAATCGGAAAAAAAATCAAATTGATGCAGTCTAGATGTTATTTCTTGATCATGAAGAATCTTCTGTACAAGTTTCCAACGGTTTGCAAAAGGTTATTGATGTTTTACAAACTTAGACTGGATCTAAAATGCTTAAACTGAAAAAAAAACTTTAACCTTAGACTGTATCTAAATGCTTAACTTTAAAAAAAAAGACTTTAACCCTAGACTGTATCTCTAGACTGCATCTAAATGCTTAAAAAAAAACAAAAAAAACTTTAACCAGAGACTGTATCTAAATGCTTAAACTAAAAAGAAAACTTAAGTAAGTCCATTTTTGAGTAATGTACATGAAAAAAATAATCAAATTTGCTCTGGATGCTGTCTCTTGATCATGATGAATTTGAACCTTCTGTCCAAGTTTCATAAATTTCAAAGAAGGTTTGTGAAAATGGTTAATGTAAAAAAATACTTTAACCATGCATGGTCTGCACCAAAATGTTGTTGACACAGACAAAAACATAATGATCGCTATAAGGGAGTCAGTCCAGACAAAAATTTAAATGTGAATTAAATCTGGTTGGCATATAACATGCTTCTTAAAAAATGTCATTATGGTGTACCAACTTTAAAAGCAGTTAAAATAGGGGAAAAGTAAAAGCTTAATTTAAATATAAGGAACTTGACTTTTTCTCTAGACTTTGATACCTTTAGGAGACATGATATACTAGAAAAAGTTAAGACATGATAGGAAAAGGAAATGGCATTAACTGTCCTTGAAAAGGCCCTCTAATGTCATGTATATTAAATCAATTATTTGTAAGGAGATGTGGTTTCAGTTAGTACTGCATTTCAGTGCAATGTACTTGGTTATTTATATTTTTTGGTAAGCTGAACATATCTTAACAAGAGCTCTTAGAACATGTATACATAGACTTCTACACATGTATTAGGATGTGATTAAAAGTAAACATGCAAAAACATATTGACCCCATAACTAGGGCACTTCAACCTTTCATTTTATGGCATTAAACTCAACATTAGTAAAAATTATTTTTTACATGAACATGACATATCTCTGTAAGAGTTCAATTCAGTTTGATTTTTACATAAATTATATATAATCTTAAAATACTAATACAATTTAAAAAAAATTTCCCATGGGAATAAATATTTTGTTTAATGAAAAAAAAAAATTGCAAGAGTAGAGTTTTCCCTAATAATATCTATGAATTACAAGGGTATTTAAATTTTGAAGAGAAGAGATTGTTCCCAAAAACAGTTAATATATATGTCATTATATTTTAGAAGATACATTTGTACATTCAAGTTTAGTATATATGTTCTTCATAATTTTGAAACTTGCATCTATCATTTAACTGTAAATTTACTTTATTCTTGGAGTATTGTACCCCAAGTGCAAATTAAAAACGAGTTTAAAGTCTAAACTTGTAAATTTATATTCAGCTGCTTAACATGAACAGTTAATTATTTATAATGCATGTATAAAACCGTGATGATTTCTAGATATAAAATAAGTAAGGTTGAATTTATTGTGGCCACCTCGGCATCAGATAATGTTCATAACAAACTGATAGTTTCTGAAAGTGAGGACAACTAATTTACTTACATGACATTGAGTAAATATTTTATATGATGTACTGTTGACTGAAATATCATCCCTTGAATCCTGATGAATAAAGTGAAAATAGATACCAAGTATGAATCTTATAGAAACCAACTGTAGGTTTGAAAAGTAAATTGTTGACACAGAGGTAAACCTCGCCTGTCGGCAGAAAATTAAAAAAAAGACAATTGAATGGACAGCAACATTGCTAACTAGACATCATTGAGATGGGAGCCATCTCTGTGAGCCCTGCTGTAAATAACAGGTTACTATTTGACTATTAAAGATGTTAGTGGTTGAATCTCTTAGAGTAGGTTACATGTGCTATTAAACAGTATACACCGGATGCACTTTACCCTTAATTTTAGAAATATAATATAAAAGAAAAAAAAACTCCTTGAAATAGACACAGGTTATTTCGCATTACTTGTCAAGCCAGAATTATGCCATTTATATTGTTGGAACTTTGTACTGTATCTGTATTTACTGGATTAAAATGTATTTATAAATGTTATAATGAACACGTGTATTTGTTTTGACATTTGTCACATGACTAGATATAAGGTATACTCTGAATTACTGAGTATTTCACGAGCTTATATAAGCGGGAAGAATTGTAACGGTAAATCTATGTGTAACTATGTGTCATTCGACGCTTGCCTTCGGACAGTTCAGTCTGGTCATTTCTACTTCAATATGGCCAAACATACAGAAGAAAGTCTACTTCTACAGGACGACTCGTTGCCTGATAAAAGCAGTGATGGTGCAACCAGATCATCTTCTGATAGGGACCTACACGACACGTTCTCTCGAACAAGACGCGATGTCCAAGAAGATAAAGGAAGAAGTTTCTATCAAGTTCAAACATGAAGGAAACAGAATTCAGTTCAAGTTTAACGAAGAAACTGTGAATGAACTCAATAAGCTTTACAAGTTAATTCCGTCAACCGAGGCACAGAGTATTCGTGTTGTTCTTGATTTGTTGGATAAAGTTAAAGGCCGTAATAAGCTAATACGGATTGCAGATTCTTCACCGGCAGGATGGTCAACAGTCCGGGAGTACGAGTCTAATGATATTGCTTCCAACAGCGAAGATGAGAAGAAAATTAGCCAGGCAGAGAGCCGAGCTATGCGCACGATGAAAGACAAGACTAAAGGGCGTCCCGCTCCGTATTCTAATAAACCCAGATTGCCACCAGCCGAAACCTATGCTAATCCCGCTTACAAACAACAGTTTCAGAGGCAGCCCTTTCATAACAGCGTCGCACGGCGTGAGCCGTGCCAGTGGGACATGTGCTTCTTTTGTAAGCAGTTCAGGCATTGGAGAAAAATTGCCCCCTCAAAACTGGATCCGTTGGTGTCGGATCGTCTGGACTTGCCAATCAGAAGTAAATCTGCAGATGCATCCAGAAATGTAAATGATAAGTATAATTTTACTGATTTTGATTGTTATGAATGTGAATATGGGTCACAGTATGAATTAGATATTTTCTTAACTCAAATTCATTATTTTGAAAAGATTAGTCATAATTTCACGTCATTTACAGGTGTAAAAGGACGGTTAGCGAAGCATGTAAAATTTTGGGAACATATTAGAGCAAATTCTTTTGTTATTGACACAATAAGTAACGGTTATGTCATTCCATTTATTGACCCACCGGTTAAAATTTTCATTTCTGAATTAGCTAATTTGAAAAGATCTAATATAACCTTTTTTCCTACTCATGTTAAACTGTATTTAGAACAGAGCAAAACTGGGAAGGCTGCGATGTAGTTATTTCTAAAACCGGAAATAATACTTGTCCAGTGGCTATGTTAGAACGTTATATGAAGTTAGCTGAAATATTCGAACATTCGGATGAATTTGTATTCAGGTCTTTAAGTTATTGTAGTAAAAGTGATACTTATAAATTAAGGAAAAATTCACCACTTTCATACACTAGAGCTAGAGAAGTATTGTTGAATGCATTAGAAACCATCGGTTTAGATAAAAAACAGTTTTGTCTTCACAGTTTACGCTCAGGTGGAGCAACCGCTGCAGCAGCAGCAGGGGTTGAAGATCGTCTATTTAAAAAGCATGGGCGATGGAAGAGTGAAAATGCTAAAGATGGTTATATAAAAGAAAGTATAGATAACAGATTGTCAGTATCTAAAAAATTGGGTATACAAGTGTTTGGTTTTTATTTATAAATATTTTATGTTCGTTTGAGTAGACGAACCAGAACATAAAAGTATTTATAAATGTTATAATGAACACGTGTATTTGTTTTGACGTTTGTCACATGACTAGATATAAGATATATTCTGAATTACTGAGTATTTCACGAGCTAATATAAGCGGGAAGAATTGTAACGGTAAATCTATGTGTAACTATGTGTCATTCGACGCTTGCCTTCAGACAGTTCAGTCTGGTCATTTCTGACCCCACCCACTTTTATTTTATCAATGTTGTAAATTGATGTATTCATACTTAGCTGGAACACTGAATGACAATGATCAGCATCAGCATCAGTTTTCGTTTGGTAAAAAATTTGTATGGATTATAAGCTGATATGAAGCACTTTTTTAAGTTATTACATAGTCTTCTTATGTTCTGAGAGTGATTTTATTCTATGTTTTTTAGTTAAAGTGTTGTATTTTGCCTAGGAAGTTGTACATACATTATAACACCCCCTCTAGTGTTGGTTAATATACATGTCAAGTATAAACTTTGAAATCATAACTGTTCTCAAGATATAGAGCGGACATGATCTGTACCATAGGACATGGGGTTGTCAACTGAAACCAAAGTTTTTGACCTTGACCTTTGACCTAGGAATTTGTACAAACATTATGACACACCCTCTGGTGTTGGTTAATATACATGTCAAGTATAAGGTATGAAATTATAATGGTTCTCTAGATATAGAGCAGACACAATTTGTTACGGATGGACAGACAGACAGACAGATGGACAGACTGATCATTATAGGGCGACCCGCCACTAGGCAGGGCCCTTATTAATTCTAAGTCGCTGCACTATAAACTAGGGGGAAGGGCCTCGAAATAGTCGTCAAATGGTATGTACTGATAGTAATGCAACTTTATCGAAAATATCATTGATCTATCACAAGAAGTTCCTATCAAACTGACTTAAGCAGAAAAACTTATCTTTGAAAATTGCTAATTAAATCAAAGTCACTGGATCATGACCTAGGACGCAGGGCCTTGAAATAGTCGTCAAACTGATATGTTCTGATAGTAAAGCAACTTTATACAAAATATCATTGATCTATCATAAGTAGTTCCCATCAAACTAACTTAAAGCAGAAAACTTAACATTGAAAACTGCTTATTAATTGAAAGCCCTGGATCATGACCTAGGGGGCAGGGCCTCAAAATAATCGTCAAACTTATATGCTGTGATAGTAATGCAACTTTATACAAAATATCATTGATCTATCACAAGTAGTTCCTATCAAACTAACTTTAGCAGAAAACTTAACATTGAAAATTGCTCATAAATTGAAAGCCACTGGACCATGGCCTAGGGGGCAGGGACTCAAAATAGCTGTCAAGCTTGCATGTGTTTATAGTAATGCAACTTTATAGAAAATATCATTGATCTATCACAAGTAGTTCCTATCAAACTGACTTAAGCAGAAAAATTAACAATTGTTGACTCTTTCGGCACCGCCAATGCAACTAGAAAAGCAACCCCTATGTCATTCTTTCTGGGAAAATTCCCCGACTTTATACCTATATATGACAACAACACTTCAAAGAATCTGCAATTTTATAACTCTAGGTTGACATGTCTCAGCTGTCATCAGGACAGATCAAAATTCTAAGATCAATTGATTCAACTAGAGGCTCTAAAGAGCCTGTGAAGCTCACCTTGGTCTATGTGCATAATCAACAATGGACTCTCTCCAACATTGTAGACAAGAAGAGAATTTATGACAAAAATTTCTTTTTTGTTGATTTTGTATTGCTGATCATTTTGTCTGTTTATGTTTCTCTCTATCTTCTTTAGTTTTTGCTCAAAACACAAAAGAGGGTAAAAAAATCCTCATTTAAAGGCAATCACTCCTATGAAAAGTGACAGTCTACTAACTATATTGGCAAAATTTCACTTGTTTGTGGATCTTGCCTTGCTGATCATTTTTGTTATTTAAAGTTTCTATTTATCTATTATAATTTTTATCATATGAGACAAAACGCAAAAAATTGGTATAAATTGTCATTGCAGGGCAATAACCCTAATAAGGATTTGTCGGAAAATTTCCTCCATATTGTTTTAAATGTAGATCTTGTCTTGTTGCTGATCATTTTTGCTATTTAAGTTTCTAGCTATCTATTATAATTTTTAAGATATAAGGCAAAAATGCAAAAAATTGACAATGAACTTGAGGGTTTTATAAAATTTACCTAAATAGTCAGAACTGCTTTAAACTTTAAAATTAAAGAAATGCAGTCATCATCTTAGATAACATCTCGTACAAATGAGGAAACAAGAAAACAATATTTTGACAATTTCATGTCCTGTGGAATGGTCAGCAATAGCTTTGACAAACTTAGACCATTATAAAGACCACAATGCTTAGATCTATATTTAGGTCAGGGTTGGCAAAAACCCGGGTTTTATGAGTATTGCCCAGCCCAGTGGGAAATACTGGGAAAACCCAGGTTTTACTGGGTTTTACCGGGTAATACTGGGCAATACTGGGTTATATGAAATACTGCCCTGAATTTTAAAGCAGATTCAGTGATTAACCACAAATGTAATAAATTAAAGTCAAAGACTTCAATTTGTTTTTTTAATAAATATAACTAATATAAAGAATTAACAATTCTATGTAAGGAAAATTACTTTTAAACATGTTTTTTTCATTACTAAAATTGTTAACTAAGTTTTAGCATATGTTTATGTACATCACCAATTAATAAGTAATTATTCAGATTATAATACAGATTTGTTTGTATAGCAATAATCAGCCTTTTGATTTCTATAAGTGTTCATGGCCTTTCCCCTTAGGGTGTTTATTTAGCAATATGATGGTGTAACAATTAAAATTTACAATTCACTTAAACACTACAATAAAATGCATTTTTTCAACTTGGATTTAATATTGAAACAAAGCTTGGAAATTAACAAGGTATCCTGAAATGTCAAAAACTTGTATTCTGCCTACATAGAATTAGTGGAGAAAAGGAAGAAATTGAATTTTCAATCTTCAGGACTGACTCTCAATGGTTATGTGTATAAAACAGATATAAGAAGATGTGGTATGAGTGCCAATGAGACAACTCTCCATCCAAGTCAAAATTTATAAAAGTAAACCATTCTAGGTGAAAGTACGGTCAACACGGAGCCTTGGGTCACACCGAACAGTAAGCTATAAAGGGCCCCAAAAATTGCTAGTGTAAAACCATTCAAATGGGAAAACCAACGGTCTAATCTATATAAAAAACGAGAAACACTTATGAACCACATCAACAAACGACAACTACTGAACATCAGATTCCTGACTTAGGACAGGTGCAAACAAATGCAGCGGGTTTAAACGTTTTAATGGTACCAAACCTTCACCCTTTTTCTGAAACAATAGTGTAACATCACAACATAGAAAGACACACTATAAAATATCAACTGAAATAGCTTAACTCAATCAAAGGACATATTAACACCATTGAACATACACTGAACAAATAAATTTGACCTTGTATTTATTTAGCTATAATACTATTAAACTACAACAAGTCTTTACTATTTTGTGTAAAAATAAGCTTGAAAAATCATATTACCCAGTATTGCCCAGTATTACCCATTTCTAGGAGTATTGCCCAGCCCGGGAAAACCCAGGTTTTCCCACCCCGGTTTTTCCCGCCCGGGTAATACTTTGCCAACCCTGATTAAGGTACAAAAAATTGGTCATCACAGATGAAAATATGGCATTTACAGAAAAATTAAATCAAAGCCAGTGTTCTTACCTTAAAGCAATGTTTAAACTAACTATGTATTTTGGTTTATTTGTCCAATTGTCTCTAACTATAATCGACCTTGACATTAAATACTGCACTCTATCTCCATTAATTCTTACACGGAAAACTGTTGTTGTCATAGGTGACTTCATAACTACAAAACAGAAACCACATCATTAGATCATCACGCTGCATGTTTTATGATATGTGAACACCCAGTATGCCTTTTAGTGCTTAAAATAGATCTTTATCCTGTCTCAAGTCATGGAACATTTAGTTTAAATGCATTATTATACACTTTACATTTATTCTAATTTTTTTTAGCTATTTCTTATGATAAATACAATCATTGGAGTGTAGCACTTCCTAAACCCGCCACAAAAGTTTAAACGGTATAATTTATACCTGTTAAAAAGAAAGTGCAAAAAGGGAAATAGGTCAGATGAATGAGAAGAAAGGAACTCACTCCATAGAGCTTATGTTTTCTGCATACTAATATTCATCTATAAATAAACTATTAGAACTCTGTAGGGAAATTTTGTAAGCATATATATATATATATATATATAGCTAGATGATAAATCTGACAACACATTATTCAAATTTACTTCTATTCATAATAATGAACTGTTAATACTGAGATATGTCTCGCCATTTTGCTATTTTGATAGCAAAATGCAAATATTGAAATTAAAATAGCAATACTTGAGTCGGATTATCTTGACACGTAATCTATGCAAAATATTCAAAGTAAATGCTGCCAATGACTGAAGGTACAGGGTCAAATATTCTCCATGGAAATGAGATGTGCCAAATAATGCTAATACATATGCATACCAAATATCATTGATCTACTACTAGACATTCCCCAATAACTGACCTAATCACAAACTAATACATGTAAACTAAGCAAAAGTTTCAAAGTCAATAGACCATGACTGAGGAGATGGGGCCAAATAATCTCCATGGAAATGAGATGTGCCAATGCTAAAACAACTGCATACCAAATATCATTGATCTACCACTAGTGGTTCACCATAAACTGACCTAATCACAAACTAATACATGTAAACTATCCAAAGTTTCAAAGTCAATAGACCATGACTGAGGGGGTGGGGCCAAATAATCTCCATGGAAATGAGATGTACTGCCAATGCTGAAACAACTGCATACGAAATATCATTGACCTACCACTAGTGGTTCACCAAAAGATTGAAAACAACCATAATCTTAAAATTCACTCATGTTTGAGATATGCATGATTGGTCAATCATGTTTTTGGTTATTTGATTTGTCATTCTCAATTCTTATATGACCTTCTTCAAACGCTTGAGTACACACGTGGGAAAATATAAACATATTGATATGTCACCCTGCTTTCTTGGATTTCATGATCAATGATCAATTCATGAAATTTCATGAAAAAGCATGGATTTAACTAAATGTTTCATGTCCTAATTCTTGATCATGCTATTTCATGTCACATGATCATGAAATACCTTGAAAAACCAAGTTTACATAAAAAAACTCATGAGTAATTTGATCATTTAGTCATGAAAAACCATGAACAAAAACTTGTGCACTTTAAAAGATTGTAATCAAAAATAAAAGCAGGGTTGTGTGATTTATCATTAAGATACTGATGGGCATTATTTTCTGTAGAAAAAAAGTTATTATATTCTAATGGCTATTATCAGTACAATACATTTGTACCTAGTCCAAGTAATTATGACCTCTTGAAAGGCTATTTTATTTTTTGCTTTGACACCTTCTGAAGCAAGGCACAAAGCGTAAAGCAATAAAATAAAATAGCCATTCAGTTGAAAAATGTTTTTAATGCAACACCCTTAATTTATTTTTTATACAGTGAACCTTCTCTAAACCTGTCCCTCTGAATACTGGTTCTCCCTTCATACCGGCCAAACCAAGAAGTCCCGTCCGATTTGCATTCAATTAAATGGTCATTTAATCTTATAAGACCGGCCGGTATTTTTTTTATTTATTAAAATTAATCAAAATCAATAAAATTCAACCTCATAAAACCGGCCTTGTCATCTGAAATCACTGATCCATACATATAAGTGTATTGTAACCAAAAGATCCAGTCATTTCAGGACTCCTGCATGCAAACTGAGTACAGTTCACCTGCCATTTCTGTTTCAATACCCTAACATTTAATCCTAAGACAGAATGTATTTAGTTCATCTACAGTCTATACACAGTCACTAGTAATTTTGAAACAAATGTAGGTTTGATAAAAGTAGAACATTTTAGTATATTATTAGAGAAATATCATTGATGTATGGTATTTTTATTTATTATTCCTGCAAAATAAAAAAATAGATAAGATGAAATAGAAGTTGTAACTGTATTTTACAATACATTTTATATACAAAACTAAAATTCACAGAGGAAAACATATATTTTGATTAATGTAAAATACATTTTCACATATTCTCACTCACCCATATTAAAGGGAAGTAACTCATGGTGATTTAAATTTTCAACAAACCAGCCACCCCGCCAATCGGCCGTTTTCGTGGTCCGACGGGCGGCCTGTTTTGAGAAGTTTCACTGAAATACCGATAAAGGGACGAATCAACTTCTGGCCGATATTATATGGGACGAGATTGACACCTTGACGTGAACGTACTTGCTCAAATACGTGACGTCATTAAAATGTGATTACGCTGATCAATGGAGATTCTGAATCAAAATTCAATATGAAGATGTTTTCAGATAAGTATTTGATTTAACATATAATGATTATAAAATACAATTTGTTGAGGCACTATGAAATTTTATGGTTTTAATCTGAGCAAAACATCAGAAAGTGTTGACAGACATTTACCTATTAATATAAAATACAATGAACATATTGTTGACATGTTGTCACATTCTTAACAGGCATAACTGGTATAGAATATGTAGAAATTAAATTGTGCTAATGAATTTGGTGAAAATTATAAGTTGCCAGTTTTATCTTCAAGTGATAAAAAGGGGGGGGGGGGGGTACTTAGTCTTAATTTGAGTTCTATGCTTCCAATGTAAGATATAATAATGCAATAATGTTTCTATTGAATTTAATGCTTCATAATCTGTTAAACAATTGATTCTTTGTGGATATTTTTTGTACTTTTAGGGGATTAAATATGAGCTGCCAATAATGATATGAAACAGATTTTATGCAGACTGAATTTACCTTTATTCAGCAATTCTAATTGGAAGTACGGAGACAGCAAGTTTTAAATTACAGAAAGGAAGAGAAGTTTATATCTGACACATAATTTTTATATTAGTATTCAGTTTAGTATTAGTTTGAAGTTTAAGCTGACCATAGTTTTTTATACTATACAAACCATACAGGTCATTTTTTGGTTCATGGATACTCATCCGATAGTATGTTAATAAGGTTATGATCAGATCAAAGCACTTTGTTTTGTGCATCTCAAAAGTAGTGATAACCCTTGGGCTTGGAAGATTTAGATATCAAATCAGTAACATAGGGTTTTAATTGTATTTCAAGCAATCTTTACCCAAACATGACTGTCAACATCTGTATAAATAAAAATTGATCTTTGATTTATCTGGTATATTCTTATTTGCATCATTATTTTGGTATTTTGAACTTACTAAAGTTTGATCATGATAATTCATTCAAGTTCATGTACATGATCATGTTATTTCATTCAAGTTCATGTACATAAACATGTTATTTCATTCTGTTCATGATTGCTCCTGTTATTTCATTATATTTGATCCATACTTTGTTCATGGTCAATGAAATTTTATTCGGCAGTTGAACATACCTGGTATTTCATGGTATTTCACCTCATGTTATTTCATTATATTTCATCCAGACTTTGTTCATGGTTATTCATGGTTTCTGAAATTTAATAGTGCCATTTAACACACCTGGTATTTCATGGTATTTCATGGTTTAGTAGTAAAATCATGAATGTTTCATGAAATTTCATGATCCTAATTCATGAAATTTTCATGAAATTTACACAGAAAGACATGAAATTTTACTGTTCAGGAAAGCAGGGCAGCTCATGGTCAATGTCATGGATTGTTTAGACTGTTCAAATCTTATTCCCACATCATTTGCTTTTTATGAATGAGTTACCCGAGGTCAGACTATGTAAATGAGTATGTCATTGTGCAATGCGGTTAGAATGTAAGCATTCTACAGGAAAATGCAGGAATGTGAAACTGGAAGTTGTCAAAACATGAAAACATAAACAAAGGATGATAAGAATTTGTTAAAATCCAATTTTCCTAAATAAAAGTAAGATAATCAATTAACTTCATCCAAACCTGTCTCTGTTTGTTATTGTAAATCATTAAAGCATCAATGTCCCCAATTCATTTCTCTCTGTTTTTAACATCAATATATATAGTGTGTTCAATTACAGGAACAGCAAACATTTCCCTTCACCTACAGTGCTTTGATCCAAAAAGAATTGCTGTCTGTCATATTAGAATAGAAATATTTCATGGGGGCTTGAATTTATATTGATTTACCACGGGTTGACCCTCCCTGCTGACATTTAACCCCTCACAATCACTCATGGTAAAATATTTAGCATAAAGGGCCAACCCCTGGTAAAATCAAGATAAATTCAAGCCACCATGAATTATTTCTTTAAAAAATAAGAATAAGGATTTTGCAAAGTTTAGTTAAAATTAGCCAAGCTTTTGAGGTGAAGAAAAATTCTAATGTACATTATACATTCTGTGAAACATTATTAATTCTGTACTTATATCATTAAAGTAATAAAAAAAATTCTGAAGTAAATATTATACAAGAGCACATGAACTTGGATGTCTCTCCTGTTTTACTAATCATCATTTAGGGCCTCGTGGCCGAGTGGTCTAAGTAGTTACTACTGTAATCACTAGCCAGTCAACAATGAGGTTGTGAGTTCGAACCCGCTCGTGCGGGTGCACTCGACTCAATCTTAATTGACTAGGATTGTCAGTTTTCCTATCGAAGGTCGGTGGTTTTCTCCGGCACTCCGGCTTCCTCCACCAATAAAACTGGCCGCCACGAAATAGCCCAAAAGCGGTGCTTAAAAGTGGCGTTAAAACACCAAAACCAAAACCAAACTAATCATCATTGAACTTTATTCTGAAATTCTTTAAGAAGGATCAAGGTTTTTACTACAGATATCAAATAAACTTAACAATAATCTAGATACATGAAAATAAAATAAAGGCCAATTGAACCCTTCCAGACAGACATGTACACATAACAATAATTCCAATTACACTTAATATAGCTGGCTTTATGTTGTTTATAGTTCCTGAGAAACAAGCTCTACCACAAAAACTTAAGGTTGACCAATGGACCATGAAAATAAGGTACAGGTCAAATGAACCATGAAAATAAGGTACAGGTCAAATGAACCCTGCCAGACTGACAATTACACCATACAAACATTCTATATATACCAAATATGATTGACCTACTGCTTGTAATATTTTGGAAATGGACCAAACATGAATACCTACCATTGACTTTTGGACTATGAAAATGATGTCAGGGTCAGATGAAACCTGCCAGAAGGAAATAAACACCTTACAATTGACACAATTGATTTACTGCTTATCTAATTCCATTATGTAAGTATCTGAGAAATGGACCTAATCAAAGAAACTGCTTCTAAAGGTCACACTCGCTATATCATACTGAACTAACAGTAAAAGGGCCCTTTGAAACATGAAAGTAAAGATCCTGTTTAAGAAGTATGTGTTAATTGATTGTCCTAATACTGACGTCAAAGACTTTTTTTTGTTGACTGAGAATGTCTCATCCTTTTTGTCAATTAATTTCTTATTAGCACATCATTCTCTGTTAGGATATTTCAGGATTGTTCCAATGACATTTTCATTCAGTTGGGTCATGGGGAGGATTTTCCCATTATTTTTGTTTTTCTCACATGACTGTTATCACTGTTATATGTACAACAAATAAAAGTTCTTTTTGACAAATTTTGATAGTCCTGAAAATGGATTATAGAACGTCTTTGACAAACTCTTCCTTTGCACCAGATGCATTTCCAAATTTAAATGATGCCCTTTTGTTTATAGATGCCAGTGACATTATTTTTATGGGAGATAACTCATTTACAAGTTAACGAGGCTCAAGATGGTTATTCACCTAACATTGTAAATTTAAGGGTTTATGTATTCTTTATTCCTATCATTTAAATGAAAATTACCTTTTTCATTTCATGTCACATGATTATGTATTACCCAATAGAATTATGTAAATATAACAATATTAATAAAACAATTGGAATAAAATGCTCCGCAGGGCGCAGCTTGATACGACCGCAGAGGTCGAACCCTGAATAGTTGGGGCAAGTATGGACACAACATTCAAGCTTGATACAGCTCTGAATTTGGATTGTGATTAAATATTTGACACAGCATAGGTTTCTGACACAGAATGAATGTGGTCTAAGAACCTTAAAAAAATTTAAAATTGGACATTCACCTATTATGGTCCAATATCCAAAATCTAAATACATGGTTAGATTCAGCATATCAAAGAACCCCAAGAGTTCAATTTTGATGAAATCAAACAAAGTTTAATTTTGGACCCTTTGACCTCAATGTGGACAAAGTTGATAACGGGCCCAAAAATCAAAAATCTAAATACATGGTTAGATTCAGCATATCAAAGAACCCCATATATTCAATTTTGTTGAAATCAAACAAAAAGTTTAATTTTGGACCCGATTTGGACCGACTTGAAAACTGGGCCCATAATCAAAAATCTAAATACATGTTTAGATTCAGCATATCAAAGAACCCTAAGAATTCAATTTTGTTAAAATCAAACTAAGTTTAATTTTGGACCCTTTGGACCTTAATGTAGACCAATTTGAAAACGGGACCAAAATTAAGAATCTAAATACACGGTTAGATTTGGCATATCAAAGAACCCCAATAATTCAATTTTAATGAAATCAAACAAAGTTTAATTTTGGACTCTTTTGACCTCAATGTGGAAAAATTGATAACGGGCCCAAAAATCAAAAATCTAAATACATGGTTAGATTCAGCATATCAAAGAACCCCATATATTCAATTTTTGTTGAAATCAAACAAAGTTTAATTTTGGACCCCGATTTGGATCAACTTGAAAACTGGGCCCATAATCAAAAATCTAAATACATGTTTAGATTCAGCATATCAAAGAACCCTAAGAACTCAATTTTTGTTAAAATCAAACTAAGTTTAATTTTGGACCCTTTGGACCTTAATGTAGACCAATTTGAAAACGGGACCAAAAATTAAGAATCTAAATACACGGTTAGATTCGGCATATCAAAGAACTCCAATAATTCAATTTTTGATGAAATCAAACAAAGTTTAATTTTGGACCCTTTGGACCTCAATGTGGACCAATTTAAAAACGGGGCCCAAAATCCAATCAAAGAGCTGATAGCTCTGAGGTGGAAGAAGGTGAATAAATTAAAAGGTAACTTGAATTACCATAAAAGCAGCCCCACTAACCCAGCCTGCTTTGTTCCATTATCGCTATGATGTATTTTTTTTCTTCAAACAAGAATGTGTCATAAGTACATGGATTTCCAATCTATACAATCATTTTCTATGTTCAGTGGACCGTGAAAATTAGGTAAAATCTTTAATTTGGCAGTAAAATTAGAAAGATCATATCATAAGGAACACATGTGTACTAAGTTTCAAATTGATTGGATTTCAACTTCATTAAAACTACCACGACCATAAACTTTAACCTGAAGCAGGACGGACGGACAGACCAGTAAACATAATGCCCATAAATGGGGCATAAAAATAGTAAGACTTGTTACATACCTGCCAACTTTTGAAATTTCCATGGGGTTTTAGTGTGCGACAACAATTTTAAAGGTTACAATTTTAGCTAAGTATTTTGCACGATCTGGATTGTCTTGAAAAGTGTCATATTTTATGATGAGCTTACATGCCTTTTCTTAAGTCTGTTTGCATGATTTAAGTTTTAAATCAGTAGAAAAGATGAACATGTAGCTAGCAGACCAGGGTTTATTTTCTTGTGTAAGAATATTAGATGCTTGTTGAAATTTCCAATTTTGAATTATGCAAAGATGTGTCACCCTCATTAGAAGAACATTACAACCCACTGTAAAAATGAGCACCTCTATATTCATATTATTTGATGAAACTTTTCCCCAAGAACTATGCATCTATCAAGTATTAAAGTGTCAAAACATGTCAAAAGAATTTTGTGATGTTTCTAAACTTATATCTTCTTTATTAATTTGACCCTCATTTAGAAAAGTTGTTCCAAATATAATGAATTTTCCCACTTTTGAGTTAAAATCTTAAAATTTTCTTTCTTTTTTTTCAACAGTAAATGACCCTTTTTTAGGGACAGTCCTCATTTAAGACACACCACTCATAATGGGTGGGGTGGGGTGGGGTGGGGGTCCCAACCTGTTTGTCTTTGTGAAAAAGAATAGTACATTGTGCTTTAAATGATTTAATTGAATACAAAATAACATATGTTTCAAAAGTATAATGTCAATAAATTAGTGAAAAAATACTATTTATTATCTTTATGGTAGTACTGACTACTGCATCATTGAATTTGGTCAATCAGTCATGCTTTTATCCTTAAGCTGTGTAAGAACCTCCTTGCAGATGAAAATTCACATGCCATGTTCACGATTTTACAACTTCTTCTTCTTCTTCGTATTTCCTTCCAATTAGGAACACCAAGTACAAACGGAGTTGTTTTCACTTGTAATATTTAAAATATTTTTAAAGTACTAGATGAAAACAACACAAGTTCAAAATCTAGCATGTTAGAATAATCTTCAGAGAAAACGTTTTGATTGGCTTATTAATTTGATCATGAGAAACACAGAATTTGATTGGCTGAACACTATTGTCTTACCTTGGGAACAAAATAAGGAACAGATGATTTTCACTAAATCGTGTTTTAGAGCTTTTTTAACGATACCCTTAATATCAATATTATTTAATAAATGCAAGGACGTTTTATAAAACGTTGTGTAAGATAAGAGTGAAGAGAATGAACACAGGGTGAACGTACTATACGGGCGAAAGAACTCAGGACGAACAGACCAAGGGCGAACATGTAAACAGGGCGAGTTGTCCCGATACCAAATTCACGCATGGGTACTACAAATATCTACATTAAAAACATCCGGTTACAAGTAAACAAATAACGTTCATGTAGATGAGATGAAATCTAATAAATTACATAAATAAAAGGGTAAATATTAACGATAGTGATTGTTTTCAATCCTAATTTACAAATTAAATGATTCAGATGCTTAATCATGTGTAAAAATCGGTGTCAAGAATCGGAGTTGTTATGAAATTGTAATACACAGAAACGGATGCGGCATACGGAGGTGGTTCAATGATTTTAAAGTCGGCACCATAGGCCTTCAGAAGACTTGAAGTCTTCTTCCACCAAAAACTTAATACACGATTAGATTCAGCATATTAAAGAACCCCAAGAGTTCAAGAATAAAACCCCATTGAAATTGGTCAAGAAATAAGCAATTTATACAAAGTATCTTCTTTTGCACAATACTGTGCAATTGAATATTTCTTGCAATTACGCAATACTGTGCAATTGAATATTTCTTGCTATTGCGCAATACTGTACAATTGACAATTTCTTTCTATTGCGCAATATTGTGCTATTGGATATTTCTTGCTATTGCGCAATACTGTGCAATTGAAGATTTCTTGCTATTGCGCAATACTGTGCAATTGAAAATTTCTTGCTATTGCACAATACTTATTATATAATAATTTACACATCCTGTTAGGTGTGTATCTCCTGCCATATCATTATTATTTGCTTTTAAATATAAATCAGAAATAACCAACTTAAAATGGAAAATTTTAAAGAAAAAAAGGAAAAAAGAACCCCCCAATTTTTGAACCCCTTATGATTCATCACCCCAAACTCAATCCCAGCCTTCCCTTTGAGGTATGGTACCTTGCAGTACAATTTCAGAGAGATCCATACACTTAAACACAAGTTATTGTCTGGAAACTAGAAAATGCTTATTTTGGCCCCTTTTGGCCCCTAATTCCTAAACGTTTTGGGCAATTACCCCCAAACTCAATTCCAGCTTTCCCTTTGTGATATGGAACCTTGTAGTACAATTTCAGAAAGATCCATACACTAACACACAAGGTATTGTCATGAAACTAGAAAAATGCTTGTTTTTGCCCTTTTTGGCCCTAATTCCTAAAATTTTGAGGCAATTACCCCAAAATCAATCCCAGCATTCCTTTTGTGATATGGAACCTTGTGGTACAATGTCAGAGAGATCCATACACTAACACACAAGTTATGTCTGGAAGTTACAAAATGCTTATTTTGGCCCTTTTGGCCCCTAATTCCTTAACTGTTGGTACCATAACCCCCAAAATCAATCCCAACCTTCCTTTTGTGATATTGAACCTTATGGTAAAATTTCCTAGAGATCCATTCACTTAAACTAAAGTTAGAGTGCGAAAACCAATGCGTCTTCGGACGACGACGACGACGACGCCAACGTCATACCAATATACGACCACAAAAATTTTTTTGCGGTCGTATAAAAATTCGTAAAGGGTTCTGCAGCACCTTGTATTTTGCCTGTTATTAATTGCCATAGTCAGAGTTAAAGTGTAATGTTGACTGCCGAAACTAAGTCAATAATATATCGATAAAATACTGACAAAAATATAAATATTCACATGCCATTTCTTGATTTTGAAGAAACATCTGTCCAAAGTTTCATAACGTTCAATAAAGGTTTGACAGTCATTGATGTCTAAAAAATCTATCCAAGACTGTTTGTAACTGATAACTGTAAAATACTGAAAAATGAAGAAAAAAAAATGTATTTTCAAAATTATGCAACAGACATTATCTCTTAATCATGAAAAAATCTTTCCAAAGTTTCAAAGTTCTGAAAAAGTTGTTGATGTTTGAAAAAATTTACCCGCAGACTGTATCTAAATGTCAACAGCCAAAAAACTAAGTCCTTTTATCAGTAAAATACCGAAAACTGTCAACAGCCAAAAAACGAAGTCCTTTTATCAGTAAAATACCGAAAACTGTCAACAGCCAAAAAACTAAGTCCTTTTATCAGTAAAATACCGAAAACAAAAACAAAGTATTTTCAAAATTTTGTTCTAGCTGAAAACTGTAATTGATCTTTTGTATAAAAGAGTCTGTCTAATATTTGCTAAATTTCATGAAGGTTTGATATAGTTATTGATGTCTGAAAAACGTAAACCTTAGACTGTGATGACTGAAAATAAATGTTAACTGAAAAAAAAAGTCCATTCATCAGTAAAATAGAAAAAAAAAGAAAAATGAAATTAAAATATTTTCAAATATTTTGCTCTTTCTACTGTCTTTTGATTATCAAAATGCATCTGTCCAAGTTTCATAACATTACATGAAAGTTTGACAAAGTTATTGATGTTTAAAAAAAATTAAACCACAGAATATTATAACCTTAATGTGCTTATGATGGAATGTAGGATTGAGACCTCAATAAATTGTTGCAGATTCAACAAAAATTACAGTTTTCTTAAAAATATGATAATTTTAAGAATTAAAATTGGCTTAAAAAACATTAAATTTCTATAAAGCAGTTATGGCTTATAAAAATGGATGACCAATAAAAACTTCAGTCACTATCCAAACAAAAAAGACTTTATTATCCCCTATAAAAAATGACACCAATAAATAGCCCTTTACATGCTTTTTCAAAAAACATTGATGCAATTTTAAATTGTTGAATCATAAATAATATTTGCTCTTGATTATTCAGTGGCAGCATTCCTGTCTGATTCAAATATAATATATCATTAGAATATATATTATGAATGACATTCCATACATTTTTCTGCCCAACTCAAAATGATGATTTGGAGACCCTCAACAAAGCTTAAGATTTTTATTAATTGGTAATGATTTGGTAACAAACATAGCAGACTACAGAAGGTTCCCAATAAATGATCCCTTTCAAGCCTACAGGAAGTCTCATTTTCAGATCACCCTTATATTTGAATTTCCAAGCAGTCTAAACTATGCCATGTGAGACAACTCCAACTCTGATTAACTGTCATGTTCAAGTTTTGTGACAACGGAGACAAAGATCAATTATTCTATGACAATTATTATAGGTATCTAAAATTCAGGTGATAGCTAAATATTTACACACATAGGTATGAAATATATGTTAAAATAATAAATCCCTCTTTATTGAAAAGCCCAAATGTCAGAGAAACTTATGCAATTAACAGTTTGTGTATTCATTGAATGTCTACATTTTTTGATCTGGTGACAAATACAGGTAAAATACATTTGGCATTCAAGGAGTTATTGTCAGATTGAAATTAACCCTTACCATGTGGGTCAATTTTACATGTTAGATGTTATTTTAACTTTTTTACCTCCCATGGAGTTACATTGTTTCAAAGGTGGGCTTGTCCTTTTTCATTTCACAGAATAAATGTTTGCAACAAGCTTGAAAATTCAGCCCTAAACATATGGGGATGCCAAAAATATGCATTTTTAATGGTGGGTGAAAGTTTTTGCACTCACACACGAAAGTCAAGGAAGTAAGAAGTCAAGGAAGGTTCCGAACATGCTAAAATACATCAACTGCAACTGTCTTCAGAAGAATTAGTTGATGCTTTTAACAAACATTTTATAAATTTTGCCCCAAAAGATAGCCTATCAACATCTCAATCATACAAATTTGATAGTAATAAGATTTATGAGGAGGTAGCAGCAAAAGTACCTCAAGATACTTGGTTTTACATCCCCTTGATTACAGTTGCAGTCTTCAAGTTAAGGACTGCCTTAGCAATTTAAATGTTGCAAAAGCTACAGGTATTGATCAGATCAGTCCTCGCATACTTAAACTATCATCAGAAGTTATATCACTGTCAATAGCTTATATTATAAATAGGAGTATCACTGCTGGTATATTTCCTTCTGAGCTTAAAAATGCCCGTGTCATGCCAAGTCATAAAAAGGGTCCTAAAGATACTGTCGACAACTATAGACCAATATCTATTTTGCCTACTCTTTCAAATATTTTTGAAAAGCATGTCTGCAAACACCTATACCGATACCTTTTAAAATATAAGCTCCTTCATGCAAGTCGGTCTGGATTTAGAAGCCACCACTCTTGTCACACTGCTTTACTAAAACTTATTGATCAGTGGTTGAAAATCCAGGAATTATTTAAGGGCATATCCAACAGTTTATTTCTGACGGTGAGAATTTTTTCCCTTTAAGATATTTCATTCTTCAATTGACAGAGAATCAAATTTTGCCAAAAAAATAGTTGTCGTCGATTTCGTTTTGCAAAAATACTGCTGAAAATTGAACATTTCTGCAATTTTGGAGTAAAAATGTTTTTATTTAAAAATTTAAATATGATTTTTAATCAACATATACTTATATAATGGGGCTCAAATTGAAGCAAAACAATTCAAGATGGTTAGAAAAATCTAACTTTACCATTTAAAGCATTAATTCTTACTCAAATAAAGCCAAAAACGTTATGGTTTCCCCAAAAAACGGCAAGAAATGAACATTTGAAATGCACATTTTTGATTTTTTTAAATATTTCCAACGGTGTCGATTTGGCCAAAGTAAGATATGTTATTCTTTAAAAAAAATGGAACGTCATGACATTTTGAAAAATATTTGTCAGTATATTCAGAAATTATTGCGTGCATTTATTATTGCGATTTTGTCATTTTGGACTAAAATGCGATTTTAATTATTGCGATATTGAGAAAAATCCTGTTTAATTCATATAAAAAATTTCAAAATGCGAATTTAAATTATTGCGATTATAACCCTGTCGCATTTTTCGCAATAATTTCTGAATTTACAGTAATATAATATTGTTTACTCAATCCCTTCCGTAAGCCTCACAAATTGCGCCAAAAATTAAGACGTTTCGGGAAATAACGTTATATTTCCGCGCTAATTTTTCAAAGGCAGTGCGACAGCGTCAGACAAATGTATATATATATATACTCTGTGACTTGGTTAGATAGTTGTCTCGATAGCACTCATATCACATCTTCTTATTTATAATGAACCAGTATCAGGAAGAGATAACAATTCAGTTAGTTTTACTATTGTGTTCGTCAAAATTGTGAATCCCGGGTGTGACACATGCAAACCGTGGAATTACAAACTTTCAAAATAGTCCCTCTGGTATATTTCGTCCCTCTTTTAAAACAAAAGTATTACACGTTAAAAATCCGTTTCTGTGTGTCGGTCTATAGTACAAAGCAGGGTTAAATTTTATATTATATTTCCATTTGATGTTTTTGTCCTGAATATTCATTGAATATGCCACTTGACGTCCGTCATCCATAATCATTATGTATTTTTCCGTTACTTTACAATGAAGTGTTTTTCTTATACTGATTTATATCACACCTTCTATAATTTTCATCTATCGAAATGAATAAAGAGCACGTGAAATTTTGCAACCAAACACTTTTCTGAAAACTCACTGACTCAGTATTATTTATTCATGTTGCGGTTTTGGGCTTTTATTCTTCATAGGCTTCTAGCTATAACAAAAATCTGTATGTTGACTCTTAATGTTGTGATTTATATATTGGTTGCTGTCATATTAATGTATACCTTTAAAATCTTTTTCAAAACAAAAGGATTGATTGAGTATAAAATTCACATCTCTGGACTTCTCCCGTCCGACAGTATATCTTTGCTAAAATTGGGTGCGGCCGTTTAGCTGCTCGGATGTATAAATATGCAGCCTCATTTAGTCGAAATAAAAAGTCGTATATCCTATGCATAGTGTAGTGAGAGTTTTTGCGCTATCTATATGTTAAAGAACCATCTAAATAAATGGTCGAAGGGATATACGAACTTCGAATAAAATCTCTAAACAACAACAAAGGTCACCTGAATCTTCAAATAAGTCACATGGCTGATTTTAACACATCTTTTGTGCCTTTTGCAAGGACAATTGTAGATGAAAAAAAACCTTAATCAACAAAACAGATCAGTAAGACAATAATTTTAGAATAAACGAAACGGCCAAAATAAGTTCAATGTTATTATAAATTGTGGCAAAATTTTTTTGTGTATTTTTGCTTTCATGACATATTTACCATATAAGTATATAAAATTGACACAGTATTTTTTCCACCTAAACGAGCCTGACTGCCGTTGTTTTACGCTTCAATATATGAGTTATTGCATGTACAAAATGGAGATTGTTTTCTGTTCTACTGCCCTCCTCCTTGTTTGGCTGCATACAATGAAACCACTGATGTAGACTCACTTTATTATTTATTATTTAAACAAATAAATTCAAAGAGAAAGATGTGGAAAGAAATTCTAAAATTTTCGTTTAAAAATTAAATATAAATAAAAATAAAATACCCCAAAACTGGAAAACTGTTTTAGACAATTATCAGTTGAGAACTAATGATTATGCATCACTAAATGAAACTGATAAATTGATTGCTCCCGTGCTCCAGTGGCAAATATATCACGCATATTCACGACGAGGCGAAAGTGGATCGACCTTTTTTTCTACGGTGTCATCTTTTGTTTTACATTGTATATCAGTTAAAGGTCGTATTCATTTAAAGAGTTACTGTATATTAGCACTTCAACGCAAAGCTAGATGCTAGATGCATGATAAATGTTAGTTAACACCGTATTTTATTTTTCTCAAGAAACCAACTTTTTTTATCTTTCTCAAGTAAAACCAAACTTTGAGTTTTCTATTCTGAATGACAAAAATTTCGGAAAAGTTTGGTAAAGAATTAATCACAATTTGTGTTGCATTCTAATGCAATAATAAATCATTACGCAAGAAACCGCCCTTTCCAGACGGCCATAGCAATTCCAATGGTGATTCCGTTATGACGTCGTTGAAACAACGTTAAATTACGGGAAACAATAGACGACGTTTACGTTTGTTATTACCTCCCCTGAAACTGTTGGATATGCCCTTAAATGATTATGTATCAATTTTGATTATGTTTTGGTATGTTTATCTTTGTTATGAAGAAATTGTGTGATGCATTGTGAGTTGAGTGTGAGGGCCTCAAGGGAGAATAGTGTTTGTACTAATTGAGCATACCCTCTTGAAATAAAGATTATTATTATTATTATTATTAATTGAGGGCTATGAAATGACCACTTCTGGTTTGAAGATCATGTTCAGTCAAACATGGTAACAATTCTGAAATTTAGCCATTGTTTACTGTAATGGCCTTCTATAGACCTCTGTAGCAAAGTATGGTTTATTTTAGTTTTTATACCATTTTCGTTTTTCATGTTATTATTCCATTCCATTTCAATCTAATTTTTATTGAAAAAATTAAGTGATATTTTTAAAGTGCAAAATAATTCTGACCTTTAAACTACCTTGTTCCTCATAATTTTTTTTTCTGTAAAAACAATATTCAATCTATTTTGGTTGACGTTCTTGCAATAGATAAATTATTTTTCTGAGTTTATATTCAAATGTTATAAGGGAGCTAACATTTGATTTTTATGGGGGCTAGGATGAAATTTGAAAAAATAGGCAGGACAGGAGTTTTGAGTAAAAAAAAAAGGCAGGATGAGCAACTTGGTGAAAAAAAAGGCAGGATGACAATTTGTGTACAAAAATTCAGGATAAACTAGTAAAAAAAAGGCAGGACCGAATAGAGTAAAAAATAAAAAGGCAGGACAGAGATTACAACTAAAGAAAAAGCAGGACAAAATTTTTCATCCTAGCCCCCACATAAAAATCAAATGGTAGCTCCCTTACCTTCACAACTATTTTTTTCTATTTTTTTTTAACGGGTCTTCTCTGTTTGTATTAATTGTCTGCTCAATAATAACTTAACTTGTTTTTGTTTATATCCTCTTCTGATAATTAAGGGAGTTCGCTTCTCAGTTTCAAAATAATTAACTTTTCAAAACACTAGTTTATATTGATAGGGGATCAATAAAGGAATCAAAAGAGCAAAAAAAACATATAGGTCAATGTGCTTGTTTTCGAGATATTAGCCATTGAAATTTTCGCGGGAAAATATTCTCTCTTGACTTTATATAGCTTTATCATTGACAAGTTTAAGTTCTCAAAAACTATTAAAAAATAATTAAAATTTTATAAGACTTTTACAGATGGCTTATCATTATACATGTAAAAGATTCATAAACAGAAAAATTGGGGGTCAATGGGCAAATTTTATTAAGGCATTCAAACGGATAAAACCAGAGGATTCCGAAAATCTGACAAAAATCCCAAAACATGACAAGCGAACTTCCTTAAGTCTACATTTAAAGGCTTGAATTATAGAGTTATTTTTTGTTGTTATGATTTGTAAAATTTCTTATCATGCTTTTGTGACGTATGATATAACCTTTAAAGGACCTTTTAACATATTCTTGGGATGGGAATGTATTTGTTCCACGCACTAGAATGTCAATGTATTCTTAAAGAATATACATGAATTAAACATGGCACAATATCAATAAATGTACCTAAAAAGGCTATGCTAATCATTGAAACTTAAATTCAAAAGTAAATTTCAAGTGTTTCGTTGGGGTTGTTTGCAATTAGGTATTTTTTTCTATTTCCTGAATTTGCTAATTAAATATATACAAGAGACAAGAGTGTTCATGCTGAAATGTCTCATCTGCTTTACTGATCATGATATAAACCAAATATAGTTGACCTATTGCGTTTAGTATCTGAGAAACAAACCAAAACACAATAAAATGCTCCGCAGGGCGCAGCTTGATACGACCGCAGAGGTCGAACCCTGAATAGTTGGGGCAAGTATGGACACAACATTCAAGCTTGATACAGCTCTGAATTTGGATTGTGATTAAATATTTGACACAGCATAGGTTTCTGACACAGAATGAATGTGGTCTAAGAACTTAAAAATTTAAAATTGGACATTCACCTATTATGGTCCAATATCCAAAATCTAAATACATGGTTAGATTCAGCATATCAAAGAACCCCAAGAGTTCAATTTTTGATGAAATCAAACAAAGTTTAATTTTGGACCCTTTTGACCTCAATGTGGACAAAGTTGATAACGGGCCCAAAATCAAAATCTAAATACATGGTTAGATTCAGCATATCAAAGAACCCCATATATTCAATTTTGTTGAAATCAAACAAAAAGTTTAATTTTGGACCCGATTTGGACCGACTTGAAAACTGGGCCCATAATCAAAAATCTAAATACATGTTTAGATTCAGCATATCAAAGAACCCTAAGAATTCAATTTTGTTAAAATCAAACTAAGTTTAATTTTGGACCCTTTGGAACTTAATGTAGACCAATTTGAAAACGGGACCAAAAATTAAGAATCTAAATACACGGTTGGATTCGCATATCAAAGAACCCCAATAATTCAATTTTGATGAAATCAAACAAAGTTTAATTTTGGACCCTTTTGACCTCAATGTGGACAAAGTTGATAACGGGCCCAAAAATCAAAATACATGGTTAGATTCAGCATATGAAAGAACCCCAAATATTAAATTTTTGTTGAAATCAAACAAAGTTTAATTTTGGACCCCGATTTGGACCGACTTGAAAACTGGGCCCATAATCAAAAATCTAAATACATGTTTAGATTCAGTATATCAAAGAACCCTAAGAATTCAATTTTTGTTAAAGTCAAACTAAGTTTAATTTTGGACCCTTTGGACCTTAATGTAGACCAATTTGAAAACGGGACCAAAAATTAAGAATCTAAATACACGGTTGGATTCGGCATATCAAAGAAACCCAATAATTCACAATTTTTGATGAAATCAAACAAAAGTTTAATTTTGGACCCTTTTGACCTCAATGTGGACAAAGTTGATAACGGGGCCCAAAAATCAAAATACATGGTTAGATTCAGCATATCAAAGAACCCCAAATATTCAATTTTGTTGAAATCAAACAAAGTTTAATTTTGGACCCGATTTGGACCGACTTGAAAACTGGGCCCATAATCAAAAATCTAAATACATGTTTAGATTCAGCATATCAAAGAACCCTTAGAATTCAATTTTGTTAAAATCAAACTAAGTTTAATTTTGGACCCTTTGGACCTTAATGTAGACCAATTTGAAAACGGGACCAAAATTAAGAATCTAAATACACGGTTGGATTCGCATATCAAAGAAACCCAATAATTCAAAATTTTTGATGAAATCAAACAAAAGTTTAATTTTGGACCCTTTTGACCTCAATGTGGACAAAGTTGATAACGGGGCCCAAAAATCAAAAATCTAAATACATGGTTAGATTCAGCATATCAAAGAACCCCATATATTCAATTTTTGTTGAAAACAAACAAAGTTTAATTTTGGACCCCGATTTGGACCAACTTGAAAACTGGGCCCATAATCAAAAATCTAAATATATGTTTAGATTCAGCATATCAAAGAACCCTTAGAATTCAATTTTTGATGAAATCAAACAAAGTTTAATTTTGGACCCTTTGGACCTCAATGTGGACCAATTTAAAAACGGGGCCCAAAATCCAATCAAAGTGCTGGATGGCACCTCTGGGAAGTTTGCAACTGTAGATGTGTATTTTTTCAAATAGGATATAGATGTGTATTGTTATAAATATGTATTCAATCACAGCTTTGATATTTTTAACTAAACCATTTTCTTTTTTTCATAAAAGTTTGTCATATAAAATTTTGATATTTTCTATTGCAACCTTGAACTGTTGTTCTAAAATAATCAAATATGCAATAAGCTCTGTTAATTTCTTTATGTGCCCATGCCATATCTAGGGCCTGTTATTTTATAGTATTTTTTTCCATTCGTAACTGGGCATAACCCTAACAACAACAGTAAAATGATGGCACCAAAATTCAAACTTGATCTTGGTGTTGTGGTTAAAAGTATTTTGTATAAGTTTCGTAACATTTGGTTGAGGCACACTAAAGTTAGAGCACGGAATTGAAAAAAATCGTAAGTGTTCCATGAACCCGTGTTTCGCCTACTTTTGCTGTTAATCGAGGCTCAACAAAATGAGGAAAAATTAATAAAAATATTCCTCTCTATACTATCTTTTGATTGTAAGAAGCTTCTGTCCAAGTTTGGTAAAAATCCAGGATAGTTTATGAATCTAATAAATGTTTTAAAAATAACTGCAGACTGTATGTAATGTTAACTGGAAGAAAAGTTAAGTCCATTAAGTAAAATACGGAAAACAAGAACAAAATTTTAACTAAATTTCCTTCTAGATACTAGCTTTTGATCATAAACAAGCTTTTGTCCAAGTTTGATACAAATCCAGGATAGTTTAAGAAAGTTATTAAAATTTTAAAACTTTAGCCACAGAGTGAATGTAATGTTTCCTGGCAGAAAACTTGTAAAGATTGCCGATAGTAGTGAAGGGGTTGGGAGACTGTTAGGCAATATGAAAGTAATCCAGTGGCCAGTAACTCCGACGATGAGAGCAAAATTAATAAAGCTGAGAGTAGGGCGATACGTAAACGTAATGCAAAAGGAAAAAAGTCTGCTTCTAAGAAGGCTAATTATTCTGCTCCTAGTACTCCTTCTCAATTTGTTGATACTTTCCAAACAAAAATCAGCCCTTCGTGAACCCCAGTCATGGTACAATGGTCAAGCCTTGTATCAAAATCAACCCAGCACGAGCGGATATCAACGACAAAATAGACAAGGTGCATGTTATGGTTGTGGATCGCTCCAGCACTGGAGAAGCCAGTGTCCTTTCAATCCCAGACCTATCCAGCCAAAATCGAAATAGTACAGACTTTATAAAAGATGAGTATAATTGTAGCATAGATTATTTAATTGAAAATAATACAACTAAAGTATCTTCGATAAGTGACTCGGATAATCTCACTAATGATTACTACGAGTATGAACAGGACAGGCACATATTATTGTGAAGGACAGGCTTAAAAGTCACTATTCTTTTGGAAAATATTGGTTGTTATGATTATATTTTAGATACTATTTTGAATGGTTACAAAATTCCTTTTACAGTACCCTCCTTCTATATGCTTAAAAACAATCGATCGGCAATCATCCATAGCGAGTTTGTTACTGAAGCTATACATGATCTTCTTATAAGGGGTTTGATTGAGGAATGTGAATTTCAACCTCGTGTTGTAAATCCTCTTACAGTTTCAGCATCGGACGGTAGGAAAAACGCTTTATTTTAGACCTCCGTCATGTTAACAAACATCTTTGGAAATCAAGTGTAATTTGAAGATGTTCGATAGCCATGCAGTTTATCACAAACAATTCTTTTTGTTTCCAGTTTGATATTGTGTCGGCATATCACCATGTTAATATTTTTATGCCACATACAGAATTTTTAGGGTTTTCCTGGAGGCATGAAAACACCAAAAATGGTATAAGTTCTGGTTCTCCGTTTGGACTTTCGTCAGCATGTTATATATTTACTAAGATCACAAGACCACTTATAAAAAGTGGAGGGTGAAGGTAATTAAACAAGTTTTAATGTACCTAGATGATGGTTTAGGCACTCATACGGACGTAAGAAACTTGCAAAACTATGTCCAATCAAGTGAGACAAGATTTAATTCAGAGTGGATTTGTTCCTAAAATGAAAAATCTAAATGGTCACCTATGAAACTTTTGGTATTTTTGGGTTATTCAATTGACACTAACTGTGGCACTATAACCATTCCGAACGAAAGAGTTCATAAGGTTTTAAAACTATTGCTGACGTTGAATATTATGTATCTAAACATGGCAAAGTCCATGCACGATTGGTTGCTTCTTTAGTGGGACAAATAGTGTCCATGTCATACGTCATTGGTAACGCTATATCATGTCTAAACATTTAAGCATTGATATTTTGAGTATGACTGTGGAATAGTTGTATTGTTTTATCAACAGAAAGCTTGATACAAATTAAATTTTGGAGAGAAAATTTAGAACACGTAAATGTTAAAAGTTTTCTTCAGATGTGTCATGTCAATCTGTAGTTTATAGTGATGCAAGCAATACAGGATATGGTGGCTATGTTGTAGAAACACCTTTAATATAGCACATGGTATGTGGTCCGAATGTGAGGCTTCAAAGAGTTCTATAAATGCTGTTAGAAATATTCTATTATCTATGATCAATGTATTAAAAGATAAACGAATTAAAAGGTTCAGTGATAACCAGAATGTAGTAACTATTGTGGAAAAGGTAGTATGAAACCTGAGTTACAGGATATTGCTATGTGTATTTTTGAGAATTGTTTGATACATAATATATCTATCGATGTAGTTTGGGTTCCTAGAACCTTGAATGAGAAAGCGGATTTCATCAGTCGTATAGATTATTGATTATGACGATTGGGGTATTGACAACAGTTATTTATGTATGTAGATTCCTATGGGGACCTCATGAGATAGACTGGTTTGCAAATGATGACAATCATAAGTTAACGGTATTTTATTCCCGTTATTGGACGGTGAACTCGATGGGTATCGATGCATTCACTATTAACTGGCAAGGTGCCAATGGTTGGTTTGTACCACCTGTATGTTTAGTGTCTAAAGTAATAAGTTACATGAGGCAATGTTTTGCCTCATGGGACACTTGTTTTACCTTTATGGAAGTCGGCAAGTTTTGGCCGATGCTATGTCCTACGGGTGAAGGGTTCATTAAAGAGGTGAAAGGCTGTATAGATTTACCTACTAACAAGAAATTTATACTTCTGGTAAAGGAATAAATCAGTATTTGGAAATATTGATTTACCCTTCAGGGTGTTGGCTTTGAGACTTGATTTTGAACCTTTTAACAACTAATATTAAAGTTCTTGAGTTGGTGGCGGTAATGTTACAGTAGGCCTGAGGGGCTGTGGTGGTGGTTTAATCTTAAGTGAAATGCGAGACGAGTTATGTGAACATTAGATTGTGAAATTGTTTATATACAAATTGTATGTGCTTTGTACATTATGTTTTAATGTGATTTTTATTTTACATATGTTCTTGCAGGCTTTCCAAAGCGATCTGTTGGAATTACCTGATACTTTGATTGAGAAAATCCATTTACTTCCTGATCTGTTAACCGAAAGTAAATCTAACAACACCGTTCAAAATTATTATTATGGTTTTTTGAGATGGAAAAATGGGCTTTATCTAATGGAATATCTAGTGAATTTATTTTACCGCCAAACCAATACATGTGGCTATATATTTAGCATGTTTAGTGCAACAAAATCGACGCCCAGTCCTATCAATCAAGCGCTTTATAGTATTAGATGGGCACAAAATTATTAGTGTTATTTCTCCTACAGATTCTGATTTAGTGAAAATATTCTTGAAGGAGCTAAGAGACGCCTATCTGTTCGATTAAAAGAAAGAACCGATCACTCCAGATATGCTTTCACAGATGTTCGACAGGTTATATTGTGAAAATAACCTTTACAACCAGCGTACTATTTCTGCTTGTTTGTTATCTTATTCTGGTTTTTTACGTGTTTCTGAATTGCTGAATTTGAAAACCTGTGATATTCAATTTTTTCTAAGTCATATGTCAGTATTCATACAGAAAAGTAAAACGGATATTTACAGAGATGGTGATCGAATAATCATTGCGAGAACCGGGAATAAATTATGTCCTGTGAAGAACTTGGAGAGTTTTTAGAATGGAGCAATAATCCACTTGATACTGATGTTTTCAGATTTCAGAATTTGACAAAACCAAGGAAAATTATGTGTTCAAAAGAAAACAAACCTCTTTCTTATACAAGAATGCGAGAGCTATTTATAGAAGCATTTTCTCCGATTGTGCCAAATATAAAATCTTTTGGCCTTCACAGTCTAAGGTCTGGTGGAGCTTCTGCAGCTTGTAATTTTGGTATTTCTGATAGACTTTTCAAAAGGCATGGACGTTGGAGGTCGGAGACAGCAAAAGACGGTTACGTTAAGGACTCGTTGGACAGAATGTTAGTTTCACAAAATTTGGGTCTTTAGTATATTTTTCAAAAATTAAATTATTAGTCCTTTTTTACATATTGTCCCTTTCTTTGGTTCAGCAGCGTTGTTGTCGTGGCTTTGCACTTTATTTATGAGTTTATTGTTTTCTTCATACTGTTTAGCAGTATGTCATTTACAATTTCATCAATATGAAGTATTTGTGGTATATGGTATATGAGACCAATACAAGTATTTGTGGTATATGGTATATGAGACGGCATTGAGTAGTAATTCTGTTTTTGAATACAGAATGAAGTTTGTTACAAGAGAAATATAATTTCTTTCGTTTGAACGTAGTGAATAAGAGCAAATTATTTTCTCTTGTTTGTTCATGATGTATGTAGGTGTCGTGCTTATCGCACGGTCATTTTTCCGCCAAAACGGGGTTTTGGTCATTCAGCACGACAGCCGAATCGTCAACACACATTTATCTAAAGTTTAATTCTTAAGTAAGTTGGTAAATTTTATTTACAAGTCCCCTTTTATTGTAATTATATGATTGATAGGACTGAGGGTAGTTTTTATGTTTGGAAAAATTATAAATTATATTGTTGAAATGTTGTATTGTGTATACAAGTTATATGAATTGTTTCATATATTTAATAAACTGAGCAGCGCGTTGTCGTGGGCTTTGCACTTTATTTATGAGTTTATTGTTTTCTTCATACTGTTTAGCAGTATGTCATTTACAATTTCATCAATACTAAGTATTTGTGGTATATGGTATATGAGACCAATAAAGTATTTGTGGTATATGGTATATGAGACGGCATTGAGTAGTAATTCTGTTTTTGAATACAGAATGAAGTTTGTTACAAGAGAAGTAATATACTGAAAAAATGGATTTTTTTTTTACACAATTTACTTCTGGGTACTATTGTATGATCATAAACAAGCTTCTGTCAAAGTTTGGTAGAAATCCAGGATAGTTTAAGAAAGTTATTAAAATTTCAAAAACTTTAACCACAGAGTGAATATTTGTGGATGCCTTTGTCACCGCCGCTGAAATGTACGATCGCTATGTCTCGCTTTTTCGACAAAAGTCAAAGGCTCGACAACAATCAGTTTTAAATTTGTAAAGGCATAACTGTAAAGGGCATAACTCTAGAACAGTAAAACTGACGCCACTAAAACTCAAATTTAATCAGTGTTTTGAGATAATGAGCATTGTGTATAAGTTTCATAACATTTGGTTGAGACAAACTAAAATTAGAGATCGTAAACAAAAATTCAAGCAACTTTTCATTTGTTAGGAGCATAACTTGTAAAATCGACGCCACCAAAATTCAACTTGACCTGTGTTTTGTGGAAATAAGCATTGCGTATAAGTTTCATACAATTTGGTTTAAGAAAACTAAAGTTAGAGAACAGATGGGTGTACGGACGTACATACAAGTAAGGGACGTAAATACTTACAGAAGAAAAGGGTAAAACTTAATACGGTGGAGACATAACAATAGCAGTATGACGACATGAATAAAAAGTTTATATACCGTTTATGTACACTAGATTCATAGAGGTGCTAATAACCCCTGTAACACATTTTATAGTTGATGCTGTGAAATTTAGCATTGAGACAATAACATTTGAGATTTTGGTTTGTGATAATTATTTGGACTAGCACTAAGAAAAAGAAAGTCATTTTCCTATTACATGGACAGATTTTATTTAATCATGTAAATAATTGCTACAGCACTTGTCTTGATACACTGAGTTATTCTAAGTAGAAGCTGACTTGTCTGCCTTATATATCCTTGTAACGATTTGTGTACAAATGTAATTATTAATCGTAACGCTGAGGAGGCTGCGATATGTACGAACTGTCGTTCAGTCAATGTTTTTCAGCTGTCAGTTTGACCCACGTGACTGAGCATGCTGGACGAGTGAAGGTCCTTAAATCCACATTGGAATGTGAAATAGCTGGTATTTAAATAGCGGAATTTAAAAGTTTTCAAATGTGTTTGGCATCAAAACATTCTGATCGATGTTTTAACAAAAACATGTACCTTTCTATCATAGCCGGTATTTACCTTTACTCATCGATGGTGTGTGGCATAAGCCATATGATTATCGAGTATTTCTGTCACCTGTGTATAATTGTTCAATCAAACTTTTATCACTTGTCAATTATCCGAAGGCTTGGTCAAAACATATCAGTAATGTCAGCCATACGGGATTCTTTCGATACACTCGGACTTTTACTTATTTAATAATAAACATTTGTAAATATCGTATATAGTAAAAAAAGCACGGAAAATGTTCATTCATGAAATATTCATGAATGAATTAAACGCTGTCTCGTGAGATTTCTTTGATTTTCTCTTCAGCGCATGGAAGATCCACAAAGTAATGTTTGTGATAGTTATTTTCAAAATGAAGTTAAATTCATCTGAACTGTTGGTGAACATTCATTCCTTTTTTATTCAAGCTGTAATCTTTTCAAAAGGACTCAAAATTTCAAAAGAATCTTCTTACAATCAGTATTCAAACACTAGTACTACATTATCTTGGAGCAGAACATTTGCGATAGTCTGTCACCGGAAGTTTGAGGCCGACGCCTAAGGAAAGTATTGCTATAGCAAATTTCCCAAAAACTTAATACATGGTTAGATTCAGCATATTAAAGAACCCCAAGAGTTCAAGAATAAAACCCCAATGAAATTGGTCAAGAAATAAGCAATTTATACAAAGTATCTTCTTTTGCACAATACTGTGTAATTGAATATTTCTTGCAATTGCGCAATACTGTGCAATTGAATATTTCTTGCTATTAGCAATACTGTAAAATTGACAATTTCTTACTATTGCAATATTGTGCTATGGATATTTCTTGCTATTGCGCAATACTGTGCAATTGAAAATTTCTTGCTATTGCACAATACTTATTATATAATAATTTACATCCTGTTTGGTGTGTATCTCCTGCCATATCATTATTATTTCCTTTAAATATAAATCAGAAATAACCAACTTAAATGGAAAATTTTAAAGAAAAAAAAAAAAAAAAAAAAACCCCCCAACAAAATTTTTGAACCCCTTATGATTCATCACCCCAAACTCAATCCCAGCCTTCCCTTTCAGGTATGGTACCTTGCAGTACAATTTCAGAGAGATCCATACACTTGAACACAAGTTATTGTCTGGAAACTAGAAAAATGCTTATTTTTGGCCCCTTTTTGGCTCCTAATTCCTAAACGTTTCAGGCAATTACCCCCCAAACTCAATTCCAGCTTTCCCTTTGTGATATGGAACCTTGTAGTACAGTTTCAGAAAGATCCATACACTTACACACAAGTTATTGTCATCAAACTAGAGAAATGCTTGTTTTTTGCCCCTTTTTTGGCCCCTAATTCCTAAAATTTTGAGGCAATTACCCCGAAAAATCAATCCCAGCATTCCCTTTGTGATATGGAACCTTGTGGTACAATGTCAGAGATATCCATACACTAACACACAAGTTATGTCTAGAAGTTACAAAAAATGCTTATTTTGGCCCCTAATTCCTTAACTGTTGGTACCATAACCCCCAAAATCAATCCCAACCTTCCTTTTGTGATATTGAACCTTATGGTAAAATTTCATAGAGATCCATTCACTTAAACTAAAGTTAGAGTGCGAAAACCAATGCGTCTTCAGACGACGACGACGACGCCGCCAACGTCATACCAATATACGACCGCAAAATTTTTTTGCGGTCGTATAAAAAATTAACAACCACCAATGAACCATTAAAATTAAGGTCAAAATCAGATGAAACCTGCCAGTGAGATAAAAACATCCCACAATCATTCCATAAAAAGCACCCTGGTCCGTTTTTTTCCTGCTTTGTATCAATCTGATCAGTGAAGCCCTTTTCAACTGATTTTTATACTGTAAATTCAGAAATTATTGCGTGCATTTATTATTGCGATTTTGTCATTTTAAACTAAAATGCGATTTTAATTTTTGCAATATTGAGAAAAATCGTTTAATTCATATACAAAATTTCAAAATGCGAGTTTAAATTACTGTAAATTCAGAAATTATTAATTACACAGATGATGCCCCACTTGCATATCATATAGTTATAAAGGACATAACTGAAGAACGGTAAAGAGGCGCTACCCAAATTTGAACTTGATCTGAGTTTTGTGGTAATAAGCATTTTGTGTAAGTCTCATAACATTTGGTTGAGGCTAACTTAAGTAAAGAACAGAAAAATTCAGAAATTTTTCTATTTGTAAACAGGCATAACTCTAGAACGGTTGTGTACAAGTTTTATAACATTTGGTTGAGACAAACTAAAGTTAGAGAGGAAGCGAAAAATTCAGCAATTTTAAGTTTATAAAGGACATAACTCAAGAATGGTAAAAGTGTGTAACCAAATTTCATACTTAATCTGTATTATGTAGTAATAAGCATTGTGTATAAGTTTCATAACATTTGGTTGAGGCAAACTAAAGTTAGAACGGAAACAAAAATTTGTACTTGATCTTAGTTTTGTGGTACTTGAATATTGTGTATAGGTTTCATAATGTTTGGTTGGGGCAAACTTAAGTTACAGAATGGAAAGTAAAATTTTGCAATCTTCGATTTATAAAGGGCATAACTCAATAATGGTTAAAGTGACACTACCCAAATTCAACTTGATCTGTGTTTTATCAGTGGAAGTCAAAATTAAACATTGCATTGTATAAAGCATTGATTGTAGTTGATTCAACTTTAATCATGGACAATGGAAGATAACTCCAATTATAAAAATTACTTGATATTTAGAAGAAAATAAAAATTTTGCAATTCTTCCATTTATAAAGGGGCATACCTCTAGAACGGTTAAAGTGATGCAACCAAAATTCAAACTTCATCCGTGTTTTGTGGTAATAAGCATTGTGTATAAGTGTCATAACATTTGGTTGAGACAAAATCAAGTTATAGAATTGAAACTAAAATTTTGCAATTTTTCCATTTATAAAGGGCATAACTCTAGAACGGTGAAAGTGACGCCCAAAATTCAAACTTGATCTGTGTTTTGTGGTAATAAGCATTGTGTATAAGTTTCATAACATTTGGTTGAGGCAAACTAAAGTTAGAGAACAGCAACAAAAATTAAGCAATTTTTCCATTTGTTAAGGGCATAACTCTAGAACGGTAAAAGTGACGCCACCCAAATTCAAACTTGACCTTTGTTTTGTGTTAATAAGCATTGTGTATAAGTTTCATAACATTTGGTTGAGGCAAACTTAAGTTAGAGAATGGAAACTAAAATTTTGCATTTTCCATTTATAAAAGAGCATAACTCTAGAACAGTTAAGCTACGCCACCACAATTCAAACTTCATCTGTGTTTTGTGGTAATAAGCATGGTGTATAAGTTTCATAACATTTGGTTGAGCAAACTCAAGTTATAGAATTGAAACTAAAAATTTTGCAATTTTTCCATTTATAAAGGGCATAACTCTAGAACGGTAAAAGTGGCGCCACCAAAATTCAAACTTGATCCGCGTTTTGTGTAATTAGCATTGTGTATAAGTTTCATGACATTTGGTTGAGGCAAACTAAAGTTAGAAAAAACGAAAATTAAGCAATTTTCCATTTGTTAAGGGCATAACTCTAGAACGGTAAAAGTGTCGCCACCCAAATTCAAACTTGACCTGTGTTTTGTGTTAATAAGCATTGTGTATAAGTTTCATAACATTTGGTTGAGGCAAACTAAAGTTAGAGAACGGAAACCTATTTTGGGAAGTACAGATGGACGGACGGACGGACAGACGGACAAGGTAATACTTAATGCCCCCTCCGGTACGGCGGGGGCATAAAAACAAAACACAAAATCTCGTAAATAATATCAAAATATCTAGCTTGCCTTCCAATCTTCAATAAAAAGTCATTGCATAATATTTTTTGATCAACACTATAAGAAGATGGCTTTGATTTGAAATAGCATTTAATGATTCATAGAAACATCCATATTGTCAAATGTCAACAGGAAGTTTAATCTGAAGGAAGGCAATGGTGGGAAATGCACTAAAATCAGTATTGTCAAATCTTATGATAAATTTCTGGTGGCAATAATTCAAATATTATAAAGTTATCACACATAATCTTTACCAGACTAAAGCTACATATATGTTTACCTAAAAGGTTTCATTAGTATATGAAAAGTACATTTTAGTTTTATTTATTAGAATAAAATTGGTTGGGCCCATAAAATTTCAACTGGGCCCCGAAAAAATATTTTGGGGGCCCAGCTGGCCCCTGGAGAAAACAAGTTAAGTTTAGTCCCTGTATACGGTATGTTTTTTTTTCATTGTTGAAGGCCGTATGGTTGCCTATAATTGCTAACATCCACTTCATTTTAACTTTGTGGGGAAAAGGTCTCATTGGCAATCATACCACATCTCCTTATTTTTATAACAAATGTAGTTGACCTACTTCTTATATAGTATCTGAGAAACAGACCTAATCATGTAACCTTGATCCATGCCACCAGATTTGCATACCTAATGTCTCACATTCTGCTAATCCCTTTATCTTGAGCATAATACATTCTAGTTTAAATTTACTCAATATATAATATAAAATATTTTTTCAACGTTTTAAACATTCATAAACTAGAGGCTCTAAAGAACTGGTGCCTCCACCTATGTCTATGTGCATCTTCATCAGTGAACAACATGAATAAAATCTCTTTTGTTAAACCTATATTGATGATAATTTTTCTGTTTACAGTTTCTCACTGTCTCTCAGTTTTGCCTAAAACACAAAAAGTGTTAAAATCGTCAATTCAGGCAATAACTCCTATAAAGAGTCATCTGATGATTTCAGTCATCATGGCTTATTTGTAGATCTTGTCTTACTGATCATTTTTGCTTTTAAAATTTCAATCCATCTATAATAGTTTTTAAGATAATGGGCAAAAACACAAAAAAAATTGTAAATAAACTGTAAAGACAGAATTTGTCTCCCCTTTTTGTTATTTTGATAATGCAAATGTTGAAATTAAAATAGCAATACTTTAATAATGTAAGTTATGCAAATATTCAAAGTCATAAACCATGACTGAAGGTACAGGGCTAAACAATCTCCATGGAAATGAGATGTGCCAATGCTAATACAACTGCATATTAAATACTACTGAAATCTCATAAGTCGTTCCAATTAAACAAATCTAAACACAAACATTAACATGTAAACTATGTAAAAGTTTCAAAGTCAATGAACCATAATGAGGGTGTGGCCAAATAATCTCCATGAAAATGAAACTTGCAAATGCCAATACATTTGCATACCAAATATCATTGACTTAACATTAGTGGTTCATCTTAAACTAACCTAATCACAAACTAATACATGTAAACTAAGCAAAAGTTTCAAAATCAATAGACCATGACTGAGGAGGGGGCCAAATAATCTCCATGGAAATGAAATATGCCAATGCTTATACAACTGCATACCAAATATCATTGACCTACCACTAGTGGTTCCCATAAACTGACCTAATCACAAACTAATACATGTAAAGTAAGCAAAAGTTTCAAAGTCAATAGACCATGACTGAGGCGGGCCAAATAATCTCCATGGAAATGAGATATGCCAATGCTTATACAACTGCATACCAAATATCACTGACCTACAACTACCGTACCTACACGCTTATTAGTCGGAAAATTGGGAGTAAAATTCGTAATCCAGAGAGGGGTACCGACTAATAGGCGAGATCCAGCAACCAGAGGAAAAATCCAAGCTTGAGAAAAGTAGTCGGAGTGAATTTCCTGGTCAAAACTACGTTGTGATTGCCAAACCTACATAAATCAATAAATAAAAGTTTTTGTTGAAAATAAAGACTACAATACTGTCCTTGTGTTTTATTTGTTCTTTGATATCAATTTTCTGCAAATTGTGTTGAAATTCCCTCTGTTTCGGGTTTGGGTATTGATTTTCATGGTCAAATGGTTTGTTCATAAACCCAAAAGAAGAGCCAAGAACCAAAAATGAAAAGGAGATAACAATGTACCAACTATGTGAAAGGATGTATTCAGCGGAGTTATTGTGTCATTATTGTGATATCATGATATCAATTCAATACTTATAAATCATACAATAATCAAAAATAATTTTAAGATTCATTCCCAAGATCAAAATATTATTCATTAAAATGTCTCAGGTAAACAAAATCACAAAATTGATTGACAAGCCAATATAATCCATTAATAACCCTAATTAAGAGACAAAGAGTTGTATTCACTAAAGGTGTGAAAATATCAGTGATAGGTGAACAGATGACACTAATGAGTTGGAGTTATTTTAATATAAAGTTGATTAGCTTCACTTAATTTTTAATCCTTTAATCATCACAATATAATAAAATTATAAAGTGTACATGCTCATTTAACACTGAGTTATGTGTGCTGTAAAAATATTATTTTGTTTGACTTTCAATTTTTCAGGTTCATATTGGTTTATGTTCACTTTTCTCAAACAATAGGCTGTTAGTCATACCCTACAAAATCATTGATGCATTACGTAAACAACACATGGCTAATGAAACAGTGAACAAAACAAGAGGAATGAATACATCTTTATTAATTATATAATATATAAAATATCATGATCAACATCAACTAAATTCAAACCAAACAAACATTCATGCAGAAAATGAATATAATTCCTGGATTTGCATTGGTTTTACAGCGCTCAGTAACTGTCAGCTGCAAAACAAATGTCCAAATTTTGTCCGACTTATACGAGGGTCAAGACTAAATCCTTGGAATTTGTAGCTGAAAAGGGCAACCGACTAATAGTCGGATCGACTATTATGAACCATTAAAATTAAGGTCAAAATCAGATGAAACCTGCCAGTGAGATAAAAACATCCCACAATCATTCCATAAAAGCACCCTGGTCCGTTTTTCCTGCTTTGTATCAATCTGATCAGTGAAGCCCTTTTCAACTGATTTTTATACTGTAAATTCAGAAATTATTGCGTGCATTTATTATTGCGATTTTGTCATTTTAAACTAAAATGCGATTTTAATTTTGCAATATTGAGAAAAATCGTTTAATTCATATACAAAATTTCAAAATGCGAGTTTAAATTACTGTAAATTCAGAAATTATTAATTACACAGATGATGCCCCACTTGCATATCATATAGTTATAAAGGACATAACTGAAGAACGGTAAAAGAGACGCTACCCAAATTTGAACTTGATCTGAGTTTTGTGGTAATAAGCATTTTGTGTAAGTCTCATAACATTTGGTTGAGGCTAACTTAGTAAAGAACAGAAAATTCAGAAATTTTTCTATTTGTAAACAGGCATAACTCTAGAACGGTTGTGTACAAGTTTTATAACATTTGGTTGAGACAAACTAAAGTTAGAGAAGGGAAACGAAAAATTCAGCAATTTTAAGTTTATAAAGGACATAACTCAAGAATGGTAAAAGTGTCGCAACCAAATTTCGTACTTAATCTGTATTATGTAGTAATAAGCATTGTGTATAAGTTTCATAACATTTGGTTGAGGCAAACTAAAGTTAAAACGGAAACAAAAATTTGTACTTGATCTTAGTTTTGTGGTAACGAATATTGTGTATAGGTTTCATAATGTTTGGTTGGGGCAAACTTAAGTTACAGAATGGAAAGTAAAATTTTGCAATCTTCGATTTATAAAGGGCATAACTCAATAATGGTTAAAGTGACACTACCCAAATTCAACTTGATCTGTGTTTTATCAGTGGAAGTCAAAATTAAACATTGCATTGTATAAAGCATTGATTGTAGTTGATTCAACTTTAATCATGGACAATGGAAGATAACTCCAATTATAAAAATTACTTGATATTTAGAAGAAAATAAAATTTTGCAATTCTTCCATTTATAAGGGCATACCTCTAGAACGGTTAAAGTGATGCAACCAAAATTCAAACTTCATCCGTGTTTTGTGGTAATAAGCATTGTGTATAAGTGTCATAACATTTGGTTGAGACAAAATCAAGTTATAGAATTGAAACTAAAATTTTGCAATTTTCCATTTATAAAGGCATAACTCTAGAACGGTGAAAGTGACGCCCCAAAATTCAAACTTGATCTGTGTTTTGTGGTAATAAGCATTGTGTATAAGTTTCATAACATTTGGTTGAGGCAAACTAAAGTTAGAGAACAGCAACAAAAAATTAAGCAATTTTTCCATTTGTTAAGGGGCATAACTCTAGAACGGTAAAAGTGACGCCACCCAAATTCAAACTTGACCTTTGTTTTGTGTTAATAAGCATTGTGTATAAGTTTCATAACATTTGGTTGAGGCAAACTTAAGTTAGAGAATGGAAACTAAAAATTTTGCATTTTTTCCATTTATAAAAGGGCATAACTCTAGAACAGTTAAAGTTACGCCACCACAATTCAAACTTCATCTGTGTTTTGTGGTAATAAGCATGGTGTATAAGTTTCATAACATTTGGTTGAGGCAAACTCAAGTTATAGAATTGAAACTAAAAATTTTGCAATTTTTCCATTTATAAAGGGGCATAACTCTAGAACGGTAAAAGTGACGCCACCAAAATTCAAACTTGATCCGCGTTTTGTGTAATTAGCATTGTGTATAAGTTTCATGACATTTGGTTGAGGCAAACTAAAGTTAGAGAACGGAAACGAAAAATTTAGCAATTTTTCCATTTGTTAAGGGGCATAACTCTAGAACGGTAAAAGTGTCGCCACCCAAATTCAAACTTGACCTGTGTTTTGTGTTAATAAGCATTGTGTATAAGTTTCATAACATTTGGTTGAGGCAAACTAAAGTTAGAGAACGAAACCTATTTTGGGAAGTACAGATGGACGGACGGACGGACAGACGGACAAGGGTATATTTAATGCCCCCTACGGCATGCGGGGCATAAAAACAAAACACAAATCTCGTAAATAATATCAAAATATCTAGTTTGCCTTCCAATCTTCAATAAAAGTCATTGCATAATATTTTTGATCAACACTATAAGAAGATGGCTTTGATTTGAAATAGCATTTAATGATTCATAGAAACATCCATATTGTCAAATGTCAACAGGAAGTTTAATCTGAAGGAAGGCAATGGTGGAAATGCACTAAAATCAGTATTGTCAAATCTTATGATAAATTTCTGGTGGCAATAATTCAAATATTATAAAGTTATCACACATAATCTTTACCAGACTCAAAGCTACATATATGTTTACCTAAAAGGTTTCATTAGTATATGAAAAGTACATTTTAGTTTTATTTATTAGAATAAAATTGGTTGGGCCCATAAAATTTCAACTGGGCCCCGAAAAATATTTTGGGGCCCAGCTGGCCCTGGAGAAAACAAGTTAAGTTTAGTCCCTGTATACGGTATGTTTTTTTTCATTGTTGAAGGCCAGATGGTTGCCTATAATTGCTAACATCCACTTCATTTTAACTTTGTGGGGAAAAGGTCTCATTGGCAATCATACCACATCTCCTTATTTTTATAACAAATGTAGTTGACCTACTTCTTATATAGTATCTGAGAAACAGACCTAATCATGTAACCTTGATCCATGCCACCAGATTTGCATACCTAATGTCTCACATTCTGCTAATCCCTTTATCTTGAGCATAATACATTCTAGTTTAAATTTACTCAATATATAATATAAAAATATTTTTTTCAACGTTTTAAACATTCATAAACTAGAGGCTCTAAAGAACTTGTGCCGCCCACCTATGTCTATGTGCATCTTCATCAGTGAACAACATGAATAAAATCTCTTTTGTTAAACCTATATTGATGATAATTTTTTCTGTTTACAGTTTCTCACTGTCTCTCAGTTTTGCCTAAAACACAAAAAGTGTTAAAATCGTCAATTACGGGCAATAACTCCTATAAAGAGTCATCTGATGATTTCAGTCATCATGGCTTATTTGTAGATCTTGTCTTACTGATCATTTTGCTTTTAAAATTTCAATCCATCTATAATAGTTTTTAAGATAATGGGCAAAACACAAAAAATTGTAAATAAACTGTAAAGACAGAATTTGTCTCCCTTTTGTTATTTTGATAATGCAAATGTTGAAATTAAAATAGCAATACTTTAATAATGTAAGTTATGCAAATATTCAAAGTCATAAACCATGACTGAAGGTACAGGGCTAAACAATCTCCATGGAAATGAGATGTGCCAATGCTAATACAACTGCATATTAAATACTACTGAAATCTCATAAGTCGCTCCAATTAAACAAATCTAAACACAAACATTAACATGTAAACTATGTAAAAGTTTCAAAGTCAATGAACCATAATGAGGGTGTGGCCAAATAATCTCCATGAAAATGAAACTTGCAAATGCCAATACATTTGCATACCAAATATCATTGACTTAACATTAGTGGTTCATCTTAAACTGACCTAATCACAAACTAATACATGTAAACTAAGCAAAAGTTTCAAAATCAATAGACCATGACTGAGGAGGCGGGCCAAATAATCTCCATGGAAATGAAATATGCCAATGCTTATACAACTGCATACCAAATATCATTGACCTACCACTAGTGGTTCCCATAAACTGACCTAATCACAAACTAATACATGTAAAGTAAGCAAAAGTTTCAAAGTCAATAGACCATGACTGAGGGGCGGGCCAAATAATCTCCATGGAAATGAGATATGCCAATGCTTATACAACTGCATACCAAATATCACTGACCTACAACTACCGTACCTACTCGCTATTAGTCGGAAAATTGGGAGTAAAATTGTAATCCAGAGAGGGTACCGACTAATAGATCGAGATCCAGCAACCAGAGGAAAATCCAAGCTTGAGAAAAGTAGTCGGAGTGAATTTCCTGGTCAAAACTACGTTTGTGATTGCCAAACCTACATAAATCAATAAATAAAAGTTTTTGTTGAAAATAAAAGACTACAATACTGTCCTTGTGTTTTATTTGTTCTTTGATATCAATTTTCTGCAAATTGTGTTGAAATTCCCTCTGTTTCGGGTTTGGGTATTGATTTTCATGGTCAAATGGTTTGTTCATAAACCCAAAGAAGAGCCAAGAACCAAAATGAAAAGGAGATAACAATGTACCAACTATGTGAAAGGATGTATTCAGCGGAGTTATTGTGTCATTATTGTGATATCATGATATCAATTCAATACTTATAAATCATACAATAATCAAAAATAATTTTAAGATTCATTCCCAAGATCAAAATATTATTCATTAAAATGTCTCAGGTAAACAAAATCACAAAATTGATTGACAAGCCAATATAATCCATTAATAACCCCTAATTAAGAGACAAAGAGTTGTATTCACTAAAGGTGTGAAAATATCAGTGATAGGTGAACAGATGACACTAATGAGTTGGAGTTATTTTAATATAAAGTTGATTAGCTTCACTTAATTTTTTTAATCCTTTAATCATCACAATATAATAAGAATTATAAAGTGTACATGCTCATTTAACACTGAGTTATGTGTGCTGTAAAAAATATTATTTTGTTTGACTTTCAATTTTTTTCAGGTTCATATTGGTTTATGTTCACTTTTCTCAAACAATAGGCTGTTAGTCATACCCTACAAAATCATTGATGCATTACGTAAACAACACATGGCTAATGAAACAGTGAACAAAACAAGAGGAATGAATACATCTTTATTAATTATATAATATATAAAATATCATGATCAACATCAACTAAATTCAAACCAAACAAACATTCATGCAGAAAATGAATATAATTCCTGGATTTGCATTGGTTTTACCGCGTTCAGTAACTGTCAGCTGCAAAACAAATGTCCAAATTTTGTCCGACTTATACGAGGGTCAAGACTAAATCCTTGAATTTGTAGCTGAAAAGGGCAACCGACTAATAGTCGGATCGACTATTACTCGAGTTCCAACGGTAGTGGTTCCCAATAAACTGACCTAATCACAAACTAATACATGTAAACTAAGCAAAGTTTCAAAGTCAATAGACCATGACTGAGGGGTGAGGCCAAATAATCTCCATGATAATGAGATGTGCCAATGCTAATACTACTGCATACCAAATATCATTGACCTACCACTAGTGGTTCCCATAAACTAGCCTAATCACGAACTAATACATGTAAACTAAGCAAAGTTTCAAAGTCAATAGACCATGACTGAGGGGGGTGGGGCCAAATGATCTCCATGGAAATGAAATATGCCAATGCTTATACAACTGCATACCAAATATCATTGACCTACCACTAGTGGTTCCCCATAAACTGACCTAATCACAAACTAATACATGTAAACTAAGCAAAAGTTTCAAAGTCAATAGACCATGACTGAGGGGGCAGGCCAAATAATCTCCATGGAAATGAGATATGCCAATGCTTATACAACTGCATACCAAATATCATTGACCTACCACTAGTGGTTTCCCATAAACTGACCTAATCACGAACTAATACATGTAAACTAAGCAAAGTTTCAAAGTCAATAGACCATGACTGAGGGGTGGGGCCAAATGATCTCCATGGAAATGAGATATGCCAATGCTTATACAACTGCATACCAAATATCATTGACCTACCACTAGTGGTTCCCAATAAACTGACCTAATCACAAACTAATACATGTAAACTAAGCAAAGTTTCAAAGTCAATAGACCATGACTGAGGGGGTGAGGCCAAATAATCTCCATGATAATGAGATGTGCCAATGCTAATAGGTACCACTGCATACCAAATATCATTGACCTACCACTAGTGGTTCCCCATAAACTGACCTAATCACGAACTAATACATGTAAACTAAGCAAAGTTTCAAAGTCAATAGACCATGACTGAGGGGGGTGGGGCCAAATGATCTCCATGGTAATGAGATGTGCCAATGCTTATACAACTGCATACCAAATATCATTGACCTACCATTAGTGGTTCACCATAAACTTGACCTAATCACAAACTAATACATTGTTGACGTTGTCGTCGCCACCCCGCCACCGCCGGAAACAGCATACCTATGTCTCGCTTTTTGACTCTGTCAAGGCGAGACAAAAATTGTCATTAAAGGGCAATTACTCCAATAACGAACTGACTGACTTACTTGTCTGATCTCCATTCAAGTTTATTTTCTGCTTTTGAATGTAATTTTTTTCAGAATAATTTTGAGAATAATTTGCAGGATCTGTTTACCCTTCGGAAGCACCTGAGATCACCCCCAGTTTTTGGTGGGGTTGGTGTTGCTCAGTCTTTAGTTTTCTATGTTATGTTTTGTGTACTGTTGTTTGTCTTTTCTTTTTTAGTCATGGCGTTGTCAGTTTATTTTCGACTTATGAGTTTGAATGTCCCTTTGGCAAATGTTTGGTATCCTTCGCCTCTTTTTTGTATTAAGTGTAGAATATACTTTTTGAAGCATGGCTTCCAAACGGTCATATATTCGAACTTGATCGAAATTTATATAAAAAGTCCGGCTGCTCTCAGCCTCAAGCGGTCAAATATCATAGGTTTGCCACTTTTTGTTATTCAAGGCATTTTCATAAACGGTCATTTCACTTTTTTACCAACTATCGATCGGTAAAATGTCCGTTTAGGCATTATAGTTTAAAATTGTGGCAATCTATTTCACAAAGATATTTCGGTCATATTTGGGTTAAATTAAACAGATGCAGCATATTTCATACTTTGAAGTGTCTCAGTTAGTCTAATCCTCTAGGTACATAAATGCATGGCTTGGTACATCAATAAAAGTAGAAAAACATTCTTTTATTTAAAAACAATAAGCTGTCAAACAATTATCCCTTCAATAAGTAATATTGAAGCCATAAATCATTCACTGATTACATGTCATTACCTTTGATGAGAGACCTTAGCTTGTCTTAATCAATAGAATTGATGATGCATAACAATGGACATAAAGGTGATCAGGTAAACGAGGTCAAACATGTAAGCGTGTATGGAACAACATCCTATTTAATTACGCTTTGTAGATATTATTGTAAATGAGCATTCAGTTTTAAAAAAAGTATCCTTAGATTTTAAAATAATTATATTTATAAATGAATTGAATTTGAATGATATTCATTATAAACACTGTACATCGTAATGCGCATGTGTCTATATTGTCTATTGTGCGCTGGTGGGAAATTTAATTATGCATCCTAATTCTTCAATAATGCTAAAATTATCATTGATACCTTTATCTAACGTTCATTTCGAGTATTTTCTTGAAGAAATAACTTGAAAAGGCTACTTAACTCAATCGTAAAGTTACACGGATATTATGTATCCGTCTCTGATCCGTGATTTACCTTTGTCTAGTCAACATCCAGCATTAGGAAAATGTGATTTTAAAAACGAAAGTAAAGTTTTTGACAACGTCATTTTGCACAAATAAAGAGTCTAAAGCGGAATTAGGCAGAATTAGTACGCTGATGTTGCACACTTCCAATGCTGCACTTTTAATTTAACACTTTACGTCAGAACATCGAATTTATATCAAAGTAAAGTTTAATATCGTTTAATGTCAATCATTGGTTATATCATATATGATGGCCAACTGATTATCATAGTTGCCTAAGTTACTAAGTCTAAAGGGATTTAAAATCGGATAAGATATGAAATGTCCGGCTGGCTCAAAAAATTTTGGAAGCCCTGTTTTGAAGTCAAAGAAATTGTACTGAAAAATAATCAAATCAGAGGCCTGTTTGCTGTATAGATCTACAATTTCTATCTGTTGAAAGCAAGTGTACATATCTAATGCTTTGAACATGCATAAAATGATATTAAGTGGTATGGGCGTTGTGTAATATATATTTTTGCTTTGAACTATCAATTGTTAATTAGCACATGCCTCTTGTGCACCATAAGGTTTACTATTAATGTAACATTGTCAGACTTCATTGTTCATTCTAAAAGAACAAAAGGTTTAAATGACAACATCAAAGTCAGTTTTAAAACAAGAAATGTCAATGTAAATTAAATGACACTGCATACCTTTCATGACCTTATTTCCATATACAAGGTTAACATACCACATCTCTTTATTCTATGTCTAAGCTTTTCATTAATTGAAAAAAAAAAAAAAAAATTCCTACCTACCTACCCGTACCTGACAGGTAGTCTCAGGAAGGGAAATTAACAATATTTCAATTTTGCCCCTGCATGTCATAAAAATCTATATTTTCTGAGTTTTCTTTAAATCTATCTGAATATGAATAGTTGTGTTTAGGACTGGATTATATATCTACATTGCTGATAATTTACTTACTTTGTTTATGGGCATGAGCCACGACAGGTACATCTTCTTGAAGTACATCATCGTAACAAGATGTTCCAACTTTTTGGTTTGGTAACCTGCACATGACTATAGCTGACCTATAACATATAAAATATAATTATATATGTTATCTTTGTGTTTTGTTGTTTTAAATTTGATGTTGAATGGTTTTAATTGTCATAAGTGACAGAAATTTTACCAACATGTCAAAAACATATAATAAGATAAAATGTTTTATGCACCTGACTATACAAAAGACAGGTGTTATCTACCTGAAGAGATACAATTCCACTTTCATTGATTTATTGTCATTAATTATATTCTTTTGGTAATCAAACAATGACATGTGAAACATTTTTTTTTTCCAAATATTAAATTCTGAACTCTGAAAAGATAAAAGTGAAAATAGTCAAAGGTTTACAGACCCTCAAAATACCATAAGATTGATGTATATCCCTCAAATGATACTATTTTAAGAGCAAGTCCTTTTTTTTCTTACCACTGGTAAGCATCTATTTTAGAAAATTTAACTGTTTCGTCAAATCTGATTGATATCTAAATAATTTAAAACTGTTTTTATCTTTGACAGAGGTCAAGTCTTAATGAAAAAATGCAGTCAGATAAACATAAGATCAACATGATTAATAAAGTAGATAAATCAGACTGAAGTTTAAATTAAAAAGCTGAACATTTATTTTGTGCCAAGGATTATTCTATCACAATATTTATAAGGATTGGTTCACTGAAACAAAAGTTGTTTGAAAAAACATTTGTGCTCACCATGAGACATTTCAGACATCTACCATATAACAAGTGTATTCACCATGAGACATAACAGACATCTATCATATAACAAGTGTATTCACCAGGGATGGGGTGATTGAAAATGTAATGGTAATTAAGTGTAATGCATTACAATTTTCAATGTAATGTGTAATTGAGTATTTTTTTAATTACATGTAATGGTAATTTAATTAATTACATTGAAAAAGGCTTGTAATGCTCAATTACTTTTGAATTACATTTGAATTACATGTACTTCTATGGTGTTAAAGATAAGGATTTGTGTTTAATTATATAAATTGTAAAATTATATTTATTTTTCAAATATTGATATCACATACTTTTTTTAATATATGAAGTCTGTAATTTATTCTGAATTTTTATATTATTTATTTGACCTACAGATTGTTTTTTGAATAGTCTTATAATTTAAAATAAACTGTTATCACAGAGATATGTCTCGCCTTTTTGTAATTTTGATAATGCAAATGTTGAAATTAAAATAGCAATACTTTAACATGTAAGTTATGCAAATATTCAAAGTCGATGAACCATGACTGAAGGTACATGGCTAAACAATCTCCATGGAATGAGATGTGCCAATGCTAATACAACTGCATACCAAATACCATTGACTTATTATAAGTCGTTCCTTTAAACAAACCTAAACACAAACATTAACTTGTAAACTATGTAAAAGTTTCAAAGTCAATGAACCATGATCAGGGTTGGGGCTATATAACCTCCATGGAACGATACTTGCAAATGCCGATACATTTGCATACCAAATATCATTGACTTAACATTAGCAGTTCATCTTAAACTGATCTAATCACAAACTAATACATGTTAACTTAGCAAAGTTTCAAAGTCAATAGACCATGACTGAGGGGCGGGTCAAATATTCTCCATGGAAATGAGATGTGCTAATGCTTATACAACTGAACACCAATTAACATTGGCCTACCACTAATGGTTCCCTTGAACTGACCTAATCACAAACTAATACATGTTAACTTAGCAATATTTTCAAAGTCTATAGACCATGACTAAGGGGGCGGAGCCAAATAATCTCCATGGAAATGAGATATGCCAATGCTTATACAACTGCATACCAAATATCATTGACCTACCACTAGTGGTTCCCCATAAATTGACCTAATCACAAACTAATACATGTAAACTATGAAAAGTTTCAAAGTCAATAGACCTTGACTGAGGGGCGGGCCAAATAATCTCCATGGTAATGAGATGTGCCAATGCTAATACAACTGCATACCAAATATCATTGACCTACCACTAGTGGTTCACCATGAACTAGACCTAATCACAAACTAATACATTGTTGACGCCGTGCGCCGTCACCGCCCGCCGGACGACACGAAACAGCATACCTAAGTCTCGTTTTTTAACTTCGTCAAGGCGAGACAAAAATGTGAAGATCATATATTAGGGTTGTTCAGTTTTTAAGAAAGAGACCTTTTAATTAAATAGATTGATAAGTAAATAATTAATCACCTTGTTAAACACAAACAAAAAAAATGTGTCACTGTGAAAAATCTTTCTTAGACAGTTCATTTAGAATTTAAAATCACTGCACACAATCATTTTGTCAAATTAGTATACACAAAAGAATTGTAAAAATAAAAATTAACAGCTGTAAAAACAAACAGCAATTAATCAGATTAAAATGTCCAGGGCAATGCCACTATTACATCTATTTTATCTAATTAGCAAAATATTGGTAATATTTAGACATTATATACATTGTTTGTACTAAAATTATTTTCAATATTGTGACAAGCACACTTATTAATATTTTAAAGTAAAAAAAATATTTTAATTTATTTATAATTTCTTTTTTATATTATGTTTACTTTAAATGACTTCATTTCTGAGATGTCAAAATACCCTTGAGGTATTGGCAAGTTAATAGGAACCAATTCCTCTCCTATCAATATGATGATCTTCTGATCATGAACTTCTATGTTCTGATCAAGCAATATCTGCCACATTAGCTCCTGTCGAAAGACTATTTAGAATTGCTGTCAAAGTGTTCAGACCAGAGAGATTCAGACTAAATGACATAACATTAAAATAACTAATGATAATCAAATGCAACACTTAAACTATGCTTACATGAATATTTTACACATGCATTATATATACATGTATAATATTGTTAAAAATATCATGATGAAATGTAATGTGTAATTTAATTAATTACTTTAGTAAAGTAATTGTAATTTAATTGATTACATTTCCAAAACTGTGTAATGTGTAATTAGTGAAATTGATCATTTTGCAATGTAATGTGTAATTTAATTAATTACATTCCAATGTAATTGACCCCAAGTCTGGTATTCACCATGATACATGACAGACGTCTATCATAAAACAAGTGTATTCACCATGAGACATGACAGACGTCTACCATATAACAAGTGTATACCCAATGAGACATGACAGACATCTATCATATGACAAGTGTATTCACCATGAGACATGACAGACATCTATCATATAACAAGTGTATTCACCATGAGACATGACAGACGTCTACCATATAACAAGTGTATACATAATGAGACATGACAGACGTCTATCATATAACAAGTGTATTCACCAAGCTTCCAAAATTTTTTTGAGCCAGCCGGACATTTCATATCTTATCCCGATTTTAAATCCCTTTAGACTTAGTAAATTAGCCAACTATGATAATCAGTTGGCCATCATATATGATATAACCAATGATTGACATTAAAACGATATTAAACTTTACTTTGATATAAATTCGATGTTCTGACGTAAAGTGTTAAATTGAAAGTGCAGCATTGGAAGTGTGCAACATCAGCGTATTAATTCTGTATAATTCCGCTTTAGAATCTTTATTTGTGCAAAATAACGTTGTCAAAAACTTTACTTTCGTTTTTTAAAATCACATTTTCCTAATGCTGGATGTTGACTAGACAATGGTAAATCATGGATCAGAGACGGATACATAATATCCGTGTAAGTTTACGATTAAGTTTAGTAGCCTTTTCAAATTATTTCTTCAAGAAAATACTCGAAATGAACGTTAGATAAAGGTATCAATGATAATTTTAGCATTATTGAAGAATTAGGATGCATAATTAAATTTCCCACCAGCGCACAATAGACAATATATAGACACATGTGCACACGTGCACTAGTTCAAACAACGTGGTTCTGACGATTATTCGTTTAAAACCTTTTCAAATTTTTCATCAAATCATATTTATTAACGTATTTCTTATAATTTCAAACTTTTAGACTAAATTAATAAGATGCAACCCGCTGAAATGTAAGAAAATAACTTTGAATACCCTTTAGCGTACCCCAGTATTTAACACGATGTACAGAGTTTATAATGAATATCATACAAATTTGAATTCATTTATAAATATTCTTATTTGAAGAATTATTTTAAAATCTAAGGATACTTTTTTTTAAAACTGAATGCTCATTTACAATAATATCTACAAAGCGTAATTAAATAGGATGTTGTTCCATACACGCTTACATGTTTGACCTCGTTTACCTGATCACCTTTATGTCCATTGTTATGCATCATCAATTCTATTGATTAAGACAAGCTAAGTTCTCTCATCAAAGGTAATGACATGTAATCAGTGAATGATTTATGGCTTCAATATTACTTATTGGAGGGATAATTGTTTGACAAGCTTGTTGTTTTTTAAATAAAAGAACAAATGTTTTTTCTACTTTTTATTGATGTACCAAGCGTGCATTTATGTACCCAGAGGATTAGACTAACTGAGACACTTCAAAGTATGAAATATGCTGCATCTGTTTAATTAAACCCAAATATGACAGAAATATCTTTGTGAAAAGATTGCCACAATTATAAACTATAATGCCCAAACGGACATTTTACCTATCGATAGTTGGTAAAAAGTGAAATGACCAATTTATGAAAATGCCTTGAATAATAAAAGTGCAAACCTATGATATTTGACCGTTTGAGGCTGAGAGCAGCCGGACTTTTATATAAATTTCGGTCAAGTCCGAATATATGACCGTTTTGGAAGCCATGGTATTCACCATGAAACATGACAGACATCTATCATATAACAAGTGTATTCACCATGAGACATGACAGACACCTATCATATAACAAGTGTGTTCACCATGAGTCACATGAGACATGACAGATGTCTACCATATAACAAGTTATTCACTATGAGATATGACAGATGTCTATCATATGTCAAGTGTATTCACCATGAGACATGAAAAACGTCTACCATATAACAAGTGAAAACAGAATCCTGGCATATATTAACAATTAAAGGAAAGTTTCAAATCTATGATAAATAAAGTTTGCCTCTTCCCAAACTTGGCTGAATACTATAATACTTAAGCATTGACACAGATATATGTCTCGCCTAGTTGTAATTTTGATTGAAGAATGAAAATCCTGAATTTTAAATTTCAACACGCTTATGGTTCGAGCAAATGTTACAAAGTTGTGGGTTCTAAAAATTAGTGGATTTTAGTTTTCTGAAAAAAAATCAGGTGAAAAATTTGATGCCATCAGAAACAAAGATTTTTGAAAATATTATAATGATTTGTTGGACATTTCAAAATAAGGTGTTCATTTTCACTTACTTGTTCGTTCATTACAGACAACATTCATCAAATTTTTAATGAAATAATTGCTTTCGGAAATTAGCTGATTCATCTATCATCTATGCTTACAAATTGTCTCGATTGAAGGAAATTGCAATATAAACATTATAATTGTTGCACACTGTAATCAGAAGTGTTAAGACTAAATGATGGTTACCCTTTGATCCAATGATCAACAGATTTTTGATCATCAAAGGTGTTAAGTGGACAATAAACATGTCACTTAAAGACAACATAAAATAAATGGGGAATGTGTCCATGGGACACAGATGATGCCACGCTTGCATATCATATAAAGTTATAAAGGGACATAAATGAAGAATGGTAAAAGTGACACCACCATAATTCAAACTTGACAAGTTTTGTGGTAATAAGCATTGTGTATAAGTTTTATAACATTTGGTTGAGGCAAACTAAAGTTAAGAGATCAGTTAAAGTGATGCCAAAAATTGAAACTTGAAAAATTCAGCAATTTTTTACCCATTTGTAAAGGGCATCACTCTAGAATGGTTAAAGTGACGCCACCAAAATTCAAACTTGATCTGTATGTAGTGTTAATAAGCATTGTGTAAAAGTTTCATAACATTTGGTTGAGGCTAACTAAAGTTACAGAACGGAAACAAAAAATTCAGCAATTTTTTCCATTTGTAAAGGGGCATAACTCTAAAACAGTTGAAGTGACGCCACCAAAATTCAAACTTGATCTGTGTTTTGTGGTAATAAGCATTTTGTATAAGTTTCATAACATTTAGTTGAGGCAAACTAAAGTTAGAGAACAGAAACCAACTTTGGGACCAAGGATCCAGAAATTTTTTCACACAATTTCGGTCATTTTCAGATGACTTAAAAGTTGTTGCCTTTTTTTCAAATTGTTGATATCACACTAGAGTAGATATTCATAGCATCAACGAACTTGTATTGACTGTTTCATTGCATTTACTTCGTGAATTTTCTAACCATTTTTCTAAAAACTTTCTAGAACAGTTTAGGGAAGGCAACAGTTTAAAATTGAAATGATTTTAATGACTCAAAAAGGTTATTTCTCAAACATCGCTAACGTTAATGGTTTCTTTGGATTTTGAAGACAAATAAAAACTGGAAGTTTTGTGATAATACTAAAGTACGAGTAATTCTGGATTCATTTCTGAGATTCGTTTTGATTATCAAATTGACATGAAATCACCGGCTTATTAATTTTATTATCTTTGAAAGTGTTTGAATATAACAGATAATCGTTGCACTCGTTTAATTTAGCATGAAATCATTTTGCATTTTACGATTAAGTGTCTTATTTAGATCTGGAGAAGACAATTTCATGCATGCGTATTACATAGTAAATAAAGCACATGTGTTGCTCGTGAAAATTACTTTTCTTTTTCTATGTAAATCTAACTAAGTTTTAATTTTTAAATCAGAATAATTGAATGTCTTTGCTGAAAAGTAAATAATAATGAATACAGTTGTCATGGAATTTTAATTTCTTTATGATATTAGTTCGAGTTTGTGATTAATATCAGGTGTGAATTAAAACACAGGTAAAAGTGATTAGCGATCATTAGCCAATATTTCCGGAGGCATTAATATAATTATTAGGAGGGCCTCAGGATTATCAAACTATACTGGAGTGGCAGTTTTATTACAGGAAAGGGATTTTAAAACAAATACAAGTGGAAAATGGCGATTAAGAAACCCGATCTCAATGAAATGACCAAAATTATTTCTGTAAAAAAATTAATTTTGTCCAAAATCCCAAATTTTCCTTTAGGACAAATAGCTTTCAGTTTAGGTCATGACTGGCAAATATGACCGTTTCCGGACCCTTGTTTGGGGCATACGTACATACATACGGATGGACGGACAAGGGTAAAACTTAATGCCCCCTCTGCTATGGCGGGGGCATAAAAATGCTACAAATGTACTTTGAATTGTAGAATCAATTCTTATGAAATAATCAAAGAGCTGAAGAGCTCTGAGGGAAAGACGGCCATTGTTTCTTTTTTGGGGAGGGGGTATCTTTTGATAGTCTTCATATAAAGAATGAAAAAAAGAACACCTAGAATATGTAGAAAGGTTGACAATATTGAAATCAATTGTTGTGTAATGTAATTTCGTTTCCTTAGTTAAGGATTCAATTTGGACCAATGGAAGAGATCTGCATCTTCTAAATCAAAACATTCGATTAAAGTTGAAAGTTAATTATTGAAAATTCAACTGAATTATATCATTTAACAACTACTACAATATTTTTTGAAATTTTAATTGTGTACCACTAAACTGCAGGCTAGGGCCATTTTCCTTTTTTTGTGACAGTACTCTAAGATTTTAATTTTTTTTCTCAAGAAAGTGAGGACTGAAAAATCTATTCAGTTTTAAATTTCCATTGATAAAGTTCCCAGTTACAACTCTCATCACAGGGATACAGGTACTAATAAAAACCAATATGATTGATGTAAACTGTGTGAAGCTTGTTTCCAGATCCTACATTTTGATATATTTGTAAATTTCATGAATAAATAGGTTTAAACTACAAAATGCAACATTTTAATTTTTTTTTTTTTTTTACCATTACAATGATTATGTTGGTACACAAAATTTAGTTTTAATGGAAGACTATTAATCATATACTAAATGTCACATTTTAAGTGTTCTGATACATTAACTTTTATTTTAGTGGATTATTACTCATCAATTGAGGTGCTCCTGTATTGGAGGAAGATTCTCAAAACAGAATTTTACAGAAAAATGAAAACTGTCGTTTCTCTCCCAATCTCATGTATCCCCACGGCCATTGTTTACTGTGAAAGTTACAAGTTGACCTACAAATTAAAGCATTGCATGTTGATGTTTGAAACATTTACAGCAAACATAATTATGTTCAAATTGAACAAATACCAATTTTAAATTAGTACACGAACTCTGAGAATGATTTAAATAATCAGTAAAGGATATCCCTGCTTCTACGTAGTGACTAGTGTGGCATTCCAACAATGACGTCACTATAATGTAGGTTGGATATATTTAGAATATCTTGTCATTCTGATTTTCGGATTGTAAATAAATAGTGTAAGGGAGAGCTGAAGATACGATAATTTCGTGAGAAACAGAAAGGAAATGTGTTTAAAAGTGTTTAAAGTCAATCTATTCATTTGTGTGTCTCCTCATCAATCTCAGTAAGATTTTTTGGGGGTGTTTTCCACACTATAAAAACAAAATGAATGACGTAAGGGGATGTCAGTCTGGTCAACCACATCGAAATACTAGTAAAAGGAGATAAAAAAACACTTCATCATCGCATATCATCACTGGAAGTCTGACTGTCATCGATCAAAACAAATTTTTCGTGAGAATTAATTATATATATAAAAGGTTAAAAGTCGTACAGTATAGGTTTATTAAAGATTAAATTGGTAAACCCTGTCTGAATTTGTATATAGTAATACACCTTATCGCTATTTGTCCGCCATTACTGGACATCACAAAGTTCCATAAAATTTTGACGTCATAATAGAAAATATCTGACGCCACAATGGAAAAGTGATTGTTGTATGATGTCAAAATTTAAGCGGGACAGATTCTCGGGTCAAGCGGGAATAGCGATAAGGTGTATAGTTCATAGTACGTTTGCTCTAGATTATATGCCCATATCCATGTAGTCAAACCTACATTGGGATCTTTCCATGCCTTGATTTGAACAACAGATGTTATATATTGTTGAACACTTAACTTCATGGATAAAACCATCCACGTAAATTGGTACACCACGAGTAAAAGTACTTTCACAGTATATGACATTGAAAATGAACGGTTGTAAAGTTAGGTTAATTTTCATTTCTTTCCATAATCTCATTATGATTGAGGTTTTTATTCTGGTGACCCAAGATGGAAAATTTTTCATTTTTGAGGCATATTCTTTATGTATTTCAATTCTAGAAGGGCACTGTGTTTTAAATCTTATTTTTTTATATAATATTATTTATAACTAATGATTTTGATATGGTTGTAAAGACCAATTTTCAAAGGACAGTGAAATATATTTTAACATTTTATATTATTCCAGAAATAGAAATTAAAAAAACTTTTCAATAACAACAAAACTAAAATGCTCCACTGGGCGCAGCTTGATACGACCGCAGAGGTTGAACCCTGAACAGTTGGGGCAAGTATGGACACAACATTCAAGCTTGATACAGCACTGAATTTGGATTGTTATTAAATATTTGACACAGCATGGGTTTCTGACACAGAATGAATGTGGTCTAAGAACTTAAAATTTTTAATTTACCTATTCAAACCATATCATTATTATTTGCTTTTATACATAAATCAGAAATAACCAACTTAAAATGGAAAATTTTAAAGAAAAAATGAAAAAAATCCCCTCAAATTTTTGAACCCCTTATGATTCATCACCCCAAAACTCAATCCCAGCCTTCCTTTGTGGTATGGTACCTTGCAGTACAATTTCAGAGAGATCCATACACTTGAACACAAGTTATTGTCTGGAAACTAGAAAATGCTTATTTTTGGCCCCTTATTCCTAAACATTTTGGGCAGTTACCCCAAACTCAATTCCAGCTTTCCTTTGTGATATGGATCCATGTAGTACAATTTCAGAAAGATCCATACACTTACACACAGTTATTGTCATGAAACTAGAAAATGCTTGTTTTTGCCCTTTTTGGCACCTAATTCCTAAAATTTGGAGACAATTACCTCCAAAATCAATTCCAGCATTCCCTTTGTGATATGGAACCTTGTGGTACAATGTCAGAGAGATCCATACACTAACACACAAGTTATGTCTGGAAGTTACAAAATGCTTATTTTGGCCCTTTTGACCCCTAATTCCTTAACTGTTGGTACCATAACCCTAAAATCAATCCCAACCTTATTTTGTGGTATTGAACCTTATGGTAAAATTTCATAGCGATCCATTCACTCAAACTAAAGTTAGAGTGCAAAACTAATGTCTTTGACGACGACACGCCAACGTCATACCAATATACGACCGCAAAATTTTTTTGCGGTCGTATAATAAACTAGTTTTTATTAAAATGGGGGTTCATTCTTCATTGCAAAACATTCATTTTCTGAATTAAAAGCAATATAACAGGGGCTAAACATACATAAGTCTTATTGCAGTTTCCTCAGGTTAGATTTATTTAATTTTGCCTAATGCTTCAAGCAAATAACTGACAATTGTCACCTAACTATTGATAAAATACATTTCATTATAGCAATGATTTTACTAGTTTAATTCACATCTCCTTGCATTTTTTTATTCATACAGATCTTTTTTTGTCTTTTCTTTGAAACAAAATACATTTTTTCAATCTTCAATCATTCATTTTTGAGACATACTTTAAAGAATTATTTTATACAGTGTAGATCAAAAGTAATAGGTTAATAATCAAATATATAACTTCTAGATTAAACATTTGATATTTATATTTTATTCAGGTCAAGAATTTTATACAAAGAGCTGTGTGTTGAGTTGTCTAATAAGTGCCTGATAAATTATGAAAGTAAAAAGTTAGGTAGTTCCATCAATTGAGATTGACTGGAAAGAGGAGGAAATTAAAATTAAAATTCCACCTTTGTCTCTGGTGGTTTGTTTATCATAACAGTTGTCAATCATACTGGTATTGTATCAGTACTCTTACTAATTGATAACAAGAGTGGACACGCTTAAAAGTCTCATCTGCTATACTTATCATGATTGAATTTATGTTGAAAGTCTGTGATATGAAGGTTTTACTACAAGTATCACATCAATTCTTTAACATTATCAATAAAATACTCCACACGATAGATGTCGAACCCTGAACAGTTGGGGCAAGTATGGACACATTTAAGCTTGATGCAGCTCTGAATTTGGATTGTGATTAAATATTTGACACAGCATAGGTTTCTGACACAGAATGTATGTGGTCTAAGTATGTTAGTCACAGCGACCTTTTTGTTGGATGCTGCTCTTTCCTTATGATGCCTTCATACACCAAAATTATGCTTTTATGTAACCTTAGTTACAGCCAATAATGCACAAAGTCAAGGCTGGGAGTGTCCTACTTTTGTGGAAGGCTCTTCCCAAAATACAACCTTACACCAAAGTACATTGTATCATTGATGATTACTTGGTATCTGAGATATAGAATATCAGATGTAAAACTATCCAAAGTCAATAAGAGGCAAACTACAGTGCATGGCCATAGGTATTTGCCACTTCTAATTTTTCGCTATTCATCTCATTAAAACATGAAACTATGTTTTTTCAAAAAACTATTGTGCAGTCATTTATGGTCGGATTTTAATAAACTTGGTACTATTAGAAGCTACACTGTCACAATTTTATTTGTTTATTGGTTAAATTTTTGTTGCAAAGCGTTCATTTTCTGATGTCGATACAAACTTTAGTTATTTAATTGTCCATAAATTTGCTATATTTCAACCAAATTAAATTGTAATAAATTATTATAAATGTTTACATCAGGAGAAAACAAATAACAACTGATGAATACATTATGACCAAAGAAGATGGATGACAAAACTGCATGCTGGCTATTTTGGACAGGTGAGCTAAGAAAAATGTTTTGATCCCTACCTGTGGTCATTAAACCATATGTTTCAAGCAGATCAAACTGAGTAACAAATTCATCATCTTTAGCATAAAGTGTGGGTACTTCATTTATAATTCCAAGCCTACTAGGTTGTCCTACTGCTATTAACCACCTGCTATCAATAACTGAAAAATAAGCAACATATATTAAACTTATAAATGATGACAGAGTACTGTAAATTTAGAAATTATTGCATGCATTTATTATTGTGACTTTTAAAATTGGGGAAAATGTGAATTCAAATATTGCGTACAGATATCAGAATGTGAGTTCATTGCATTATCATGAATATTGGCAATAATAAAAACCTCGCAATAATTTCTGATTGTTCAGTATACATCTATAGACTAGTTGACCTACCACTTATAATCTCTGAGAAATGGATCTACCAGGGGTCATGTTCTCTTTACAATCATTTCATACACCTTCACCAAATACAGTTCAACTAATGCTAAATAGTAGCTGTAAAACCAACAGACTTATCATTAAAACTTAATGTGGACCAATGAACCATATAAATAAGGTCAAGGTCAGATAAATCCTGCCAGACATACATGGACACTTTCAATTATTCCAGACACATTCACCAAATAAAGTTTACCTACATCCTAAAGTATTGGAAAACAGACATTATCATGAAAAACTTAATGCTGATCAATGAATTATCATTTTATGAAAACGAGGTCAAAGTTCAATGAACCTGCCAGACTGACATGTACACCCAATATACATTTCATACATCAAATATAGCTGACTATTGCTTATAGTATCTTACATGTGTTAGAATCTGACATAATCATGAAAACATAATGTTGACCACTGATCAATTAAATCAGGTCAGAACTTTCACAGACATGTTTTCCTTGCAATGATTCTACATACCACACAAAATTGCAAATATTGCCTGCTACTGGTAATTCAACAGGGTTCTCACTAGGAATTTTTCATGGTGAGTCCTGGGACTCATCACTTTTAGAAATGGTGAGTCCCACTAAATTTTGATGAGTCCAGGATACATGTAATTTTTTGTGTCTTAATGAAATATGACGAATTAAAACTAAAACAACGCGTGTTGGATTGGTAGTTTTTAATATATCAATAAAATTTATGATCTCTTAATAGTTATTGTTCATTACAACATAACAGACTTGGCTTTCTATGTCTATTAATTCTTGGTGTAGTGGATCATTGACTCTGTCTTTTACTTGGAACTGATGATTCAATGTCATCAGGTTTCTTTTTGAAGAAGGACTTTAACTTTGACTGACTCATTGTGATACTGATGTCATTTTGTTAGTAGTACCCAGTTCATCATTATTAATTAATTTTAGTTATATTAAATAAGGGACTTGTTATCTTATAATTGAGTTAATAATCACTTTGATGTTTTTATCATTATAATTATTATAGTCTTTAATAAAACAAGCAAATCTAAAGTGAACACTGTTCATGATAATGATTTTGGCATTAATCATTTTTAATCCGATCTGTTTCAATTTCAAAACATTTTTCACCTTTGTTTACGATCGCGATGTTCAACATGCACAATACGAGAAAATGTTAAGAGTAAAATTATTTTAACCGTAAAATTTTATATCTACACTGTTCTACGATCTATTTTATGCATAGTAGTAACAGTTATAAAATATTATATCATTTCATTTCACATTCTCAAACAAAATTTACTTTTTGTTTCATTCGATATGTACGTGATGTTCAACACGTGGAAATATTCACGTTTTCAAATAATCGTAAAATTTTTAAAACATCGGTGACTTTTACATATATATATTTATTAATTAGTTTGAACAGAATTATTATACTTTTAGGATGAAATACGATAATTTAAAAAATAATTATCAGTCAACAAAATATTAATCTACGCATCACGTAAATTTTGCAACATCGACTTCCGGTTTAGTTTCTTGTCAATAATGTCGGTGATCATGAATCTCTAAGGCAAAACGAAGTGTTTGGGACTCAGGCGATACAATGCGGACGCGTCCCAGGGACTCACGGGTTTCAAAATGACGCGTCCAGCTCGATTTTCATGCGTCCAGGACGCGTATACGCGTCTTAACGAGAACCCTGAATTCAAAGTAGTGACAAACAGGAAGTAGGTATCTGACCAACATTGAAAAGTGTATCACATGTATCACTGTCAAGCTGGTGACTAGATACAAAGTCATTCTATAAAGTAATACCTGAGAAAAGTGTGACAAAAATATTTGTTGAACAAATTGATAAATGGACGGACTGACAAGGAGTATGCAATATGCTCCCACTCTTACAGAGGGACATAATATAATAAAAACTACAGCTTTTTAAATAGTAGCTGAACTATGAATTAAAATGAGTGCATGACAAGGACAATGGACATAAGCCAGACGGAAACTTCCCAACAGAATACATCAGTATCAGCGCTACTCCATCTGGTTCATTTGTGAATACACTACTAAAGAATCCGTCCAGATTTTGCTTTTTCCAAGTAATAGTTGTCCTTTTTCTTTGATGTTGCGTCTTTTTGATCTACTTATAGAGTCAGCAATATCTGATCTAGTCTTCAACTTGGATTTGATGTAGGACCATATAGCTTTTGGATTTGTCTTGGCCATGGTCATGATGGTTCCTAACTTTGTTGTATCGTTTTCTTATTTGAGGGTCATTTGAACAGTGAGTGTTTCTTTCTAATTTTCTAACCATACATATATAGAGTCATTGTGTTGAGCACCACCTGAGAATAGTGACAGAAATATTTCCTGGAGGTCACAGGATTGAGGGACAGACAAGGAGCATGCAATATCAGAAATAACTTTTCTAACCTAGAAACTAAAAGATTCAATAACTTACCTCCAGATTCTGAGCAACCATTTCTGCCTGTCTTATTGACCTTTAATTGACCTTTCAAATGAATCATCTCATATTGTTTTTCTGTATCATTTCTGTCAAAGGCTTTCAACATTCTTACATAAAATGATTTCTCACTATTAAATGATGAATTAACTGAAATATCAAGACATTCTAGATCATAAATGTTAATTGGCAGATTACAAACCCTTATATAAAATTCCTGTAGTATTTTCCTGATTTTTTCCCTCAAATTTACAACAAAAATTGTTGTATAAAAATAACAAACAATTTGAAAAGTAGATGAAATTTTAACTTTTATAGTTTTTATAAGTGTATTATTGTAATAATAAAATTATTAATTACTTTTTACTACACAGAATGAATCATCTTTCACCTGACCAAACTAACATTTTCCTAACGTTTGATTGTTTAAGTTTATACTGTTGATTAATCTATGTTCATGAGTACTAATTTTCAAGGTTTGAAGAAAATTGTATTTTTCACAGATATTTGATTTTGTGGTCTTATTAAAGTCTGCAAACAGACATAAAGAAAATTTGTATTCTGTAGAACTTCTAAATTAGTGATATCCTATATTTATGAACTGTCTATATTTATGAACTGCCTATATTTACGAACTGCCTATATTTACGAACTGCCTATATTTACGAACTGCCTATATTTACGAACTGCCTATATTTACGAACTGCCTATATTTACGAACTGCCTATATTTATGAACTGCCTATATTTACGAACTGCCTATATTTACGAACTGCCTATATTTACGAACTGCCTATATTTACGAACTGCCTATATTTACGAACTGCCTATATTTACGAACTGCCTATATTTACGAAATCCAAGAAAATCAGTATCCAACAAATATTTGACTCCACAGTACCTGACATATGTAAAATATTGAAGAAGAACTTACATCCTGTATAACAATTGCCATTAGGTTTGATGAGGGAATCATTCATGGTATGACCTAAATCCTCATTTGAATCATTGAGCTGCTTTCTAAATAATTCCATGTCATCAGAGTGGACAAATTTACTCAAGTCTGATCCAACCATATCAACCTATAGAATAATAAAACACTTTTTACATAAGTTAAACATTTTTGTAGTATTTAAACCATTTTTAAAGATGTTTCATCAACTGGCTTCTTCACTGTTTTCTTCTTTCTAAAATACATGGTAGATGAGTCACCTTTCGTAAAGCATTGAGATAACATCTAGTGAATGTTGGTAATAAGTGACAGAAAGAGTCGTGGAAAAAAGTCACAGGAAAAGAGGTCACTGGAGATAAATCCAAAATTATAAAAATAATGAGTGAAATAACTTGTAAAATTGAATTAACTTTTATCTTTTTCTTTCTTTTTTATAAAATTTTGTTAGAAATTCATTAAAATATAAAAATCAAAGTGCTTGTGAGCACTGAAGGGTAAAGATTGCTTTCATTTTTCACAATTTTGTGAATTTTTAAATAAAACATTGAATTGAATTTTGCTAAGCAAATTAAAACTTTTAGTTGGAGTTATCTTCCTTTGATCATGATTGCACATTTTTATAACAGATTCATACACCATGCATTATTTATGTAATTTTTTCTACTCTTGGCAAGTATGGTTATTCAAATACACATCATATACATACTTGAATATAATAAAATATAACATGTCATCAATAAATTACATAACATTGACTTGATAGAATCTAAATAATGATCACTTCACTGCACTATTTTGTTTGAGCTATCAAGGTAGTGATAAACCTTGGAAGATTTAGATATCAAGTCAGTACCATAGGGTTTTGATTGCATTTCATACAATCTTTACCCAAAAAAAACATTTTAAAGAGTTTATTTTTGATCTTGTTTATTGGTAAATAATTAAAAGAATGTTTGAAAACAACTTAATATCAAAATCATTATTTTTATTTCTTCAAATGTTTTAATAGTGTTATATTCTGTACAGACAGTTGATGATTGACAGAACATGTAAATTGTAAACAGAAGCTAGGTAATTAATCTAATAACCTCTTTGTTGTATTCTTTCAAAACTTGACATCTACATTGTCTAAATTATGTTTATATTCAGTAAAGTTTATTCAATTGTAATTAATAATAACAATGAAATACCACACCCAGCTTATTCATATCTAACTTAAAGAAAGCCATATAAGTTTTCAAATGCAATATTTCAAACCTTTTTCTCTTCAAAAGATGTTAAAATATTCTGAAATAATCCACTTGTACTTATTAATTACTACATATAGGACACATTCAAATAATTTTTCTGCAATTTTTTTCCCTACATACAAAAAATGGACATCATTTCCTACCAATGAGTGACTTTCTTTTCCTATGACTTATTTTCCTACTAGAATTGTGACTCTTTTTCCTGCGACTTTTTTTCCTTTTTCCATTAACATCTAGTGGATGTGAGTCACAAAAATTCTGTATAGAAAATCTCCCAATTATCCTAATGGCAGGCGTATCTGGTAATAACTACATGACAAAGCTTGCATATTTCACATATAATGCAAATGTTTTATGACTTTTACTCTGAATAAATACATAACACTAGTGTCCCTGCACGCTAATTTTGAGATAACAAATATCTTAATATAAACAGATGGTACCTTGTATTAGGTAAAGTAATATGGCGTTTGAACCATTTTGTTCAAAAGAACTGCCAACTCTCAAAATTTAACTGTGAAGCCATGACGAAACCAAAGATATTAGCCATTGATGATTACACAAACACAATATCTTTCCATGTGTAATCTTTTTACTTTATCAATTGACACAATCATGAAAATGAGACAAGCACAATGATTTCCTTGTGTAATCCTTATAATCAAGTTACTGAAGATCACACAAACCCAAAGATTTACCATGTGTTAACACTATAATTTAGTTAATAAGTGGATATATATTTTATCAAGTCTACTTTTGACAAAATTGGACTCAGTTTTATTTTCTCAGACCAGTTACATGTAAGCACTGAATGGCTAGCATTACATGTAAAACACATACTAAGTGATCAGTTTATTAAGAAGTGGAATGCAGAATTGGCAAACACCTCTAGGTGTCGTTTCCACCTATCATTCAAAACAGAATTTACCATATTCATTATGACTTCACTTTACTTAAGGTGAGAGGTACGTAAATGAACGCCTCTAGCGGAAAACGGGGAAATTTTTGTTTGTTGTTATGAGAGTTATCTCCCTTACACCAGAAAAATATTTTCAAGATGTCGGAATATATTCCGTTTCGTCGGAAAAATGGTCAATTCGGTGGAAAAGTATTGAATGCTTCTCATCAAAATATATCAAAAAGTGATAGTATATGTAAATGAAATGTCTTGTCCGAGTGAAACATTGCTTCCCTCCCAAGAAAATGAAAGTAATTTGGCATGGCGTGATGGTGGAAGAGTGGTTGAGTTGGGTTTACTAGCTGACCAACTTAAAGCTTGCAAGAACTGCTATGCACCGTTGTATCTACAAAACTGTTTAAAAGAACAAAAATACGGTCTCGGAAATATTTTGTATATACCTTGTGGTAGCTATCCCTACACAAACTTAATAAACACTGGTAAACGGCACGGATCAGAGACTTCAAAAAAGGGAATGTTGATATATGGGACGTGAATACAAAATGTAGTATGGGTAAGAATATTACAAACACTTGCATATACACACAATAACAAATTAAAGCTCACACTATAACGTTGACTTTTTTATTTTCATTTTATTTATTGAAATTCCATAGCAAATAGCCTATAGTGTTCGGTGGTGAAAAGACCTACCGTAGTCGAACTTGAAGACTTACACTTACAGTTGCATACAAAGAAATAAATTCGTTTCTCAAAACAACTGTCAACACTTAGTCCAAATAATTATGACGTCTTGAAAGGCTATTTTAATTTTTCTGTGACGCCTTCCTGTTGAAGGAAGGCGTCAGAAAAAATAAATAGCCTTTCAAGACGCCATATTAAATTATTTGGATTAGTCAACACTAAGAGATATTCAACTCTCGACAAAAAGAGGAAATACACTGTTATATGCTTAATAATGATATTCTTGATTTGATATTCGTGTTAGATAATCACTTTCTCATATAAATATAAACATTTGGTTGTTTATACAAACAAAAACCGTTGTTTACAGTGCTTTTCACGTCCATAATATGGTCTATAAATAGAAGTGGAAAGTGCTAGTACCGAGTGTGAAAAATATAGGATTAAAGCAAATAATTTTTAATAAAAATATTGAACAAGAGTTTTAAATTGCTGGGTGACATGAAATTTATGGAATTACTTCAGAAGGGTGAGCAAGAGAAAGGAAAAGAAAACTGAATGCGAATCGAAATGGGGATGGGACCTTGTGCACGGACAAGCGGGAAGTAAAATGGTCTTTCAAAATGAATGGAAAATTATTAAAAGTTTACACGTTGTTCTTTAGTCAATTTGAAAGGAACATTGTGAATGATGAGTTTCAAGCATGAAAATACGCCAAGGAAAAATTACAAATCCGCTGCACGAAAATTACCCTTTAGGTGTAATATCACCATTAAAGATCCCTATTAGTCTTTCTTAAATTTGCACTTTTCAAAAATTGTGCAGAATTTATATTTGTTTCAAATAAAGAAATACTTGGCATGAGTAAAGTTTTATCCTATCCAATACTATAGAAAAAGTTCACATAACATTTCATTGCATATAAGAAAATAACCATCACTGGAAGTTAACCAATCAAATTTTCACCTCTTTTTACCTGTGTACAAGCTTTAGTAACCATGTAACCTCAAGTTTCCAAAATATTCTACAGAAACACCAAATGAAAAAATGATGGTGCTTAGAAACACCCAATGTTTATGACCCAGATTTTTTACTGCAATGAAATGTAGGATTAATTTCCTACAACTGTCGAATTCAAGGGAATATTTTTTCATTGACGTAAACCCCACACTGATTGAAAAATAAGTTATACATGTCTAGGGTCTCATATAATTCGTAAAAAAAATAATAATCGGTAAATAATACTTGTTTCAGACAGGATGATTATTCCATAGGCGCTATAGCGCATTAGTTTAGAGGAACAAATGATAATCAAAGAGACACCTTGATGAAGCGGTCGTTGTCTTTATATGACAATATTTCTATTTTGGTAGACAAGGATTCTGCTGATGGAGATTGGACGTTGCGCAATCTTTTTCGGCGACGTCATGCAATTTCTATCCTTTCCCGTCGGCAACACCCTTTCTACGGCTGATATATAAAAAGGGAGTTCGGTAACCATAGGAAAATTATATATCAATAGAAAGGAAAATTCTTTCATAAAACATTTAATTTTATAAAAAATCATAGGGATGGTTTTAACTGCAGATTAGGTTAAGCTTGAAATTTCTCATTTTGGCGTAAATTTGACGTTATGTCTATGTACTTTATGGTGTTTTCCTAACATTTTCAAATGGCTGTGATTTTGAAAGTAGATCGGTTACCCACTTAAATTTTCGATTTTCTTTGTATTTTAAAAGTTCTACGTGTATACAATTTCTTTAAAAATCGCTGGACAAGCCATTTACGTACCTGTTACCTTAACTTTCATTAACGAACATATATCAATAAATTGAAATTATCAAATCTCAAATTCACAACTGAAACTGGTCACTTGAGGAATATTCCAAAAAATAATCAAATATGTGAAAAATGTGAATCTGGTTTAGTTGGAGACAAGTTCCACTATCTTTTTATTTGTCAAAATGATATGATAGTGGACCTCCAGAAAAGATTTATTCCACAATATTTTGTAAATAATCCATGTGAAGCTAAAATGTGTGGTATATATGCTTATGCTATGTCATAGAGTTACCTACAAACTTGTCTTTGTTTATTAAAACAATTACCTCTCTATTCCCCATATATTTTACTATTTACACTATTTATTATACATTATATTGCTTTTTATATATTGTTAATATAATGTGTTGTGTTTGCTTATGTTGCACACTTGTGTGTCTGTGTTGTTGGAAATAAAATCTTGCAATCTTGAAGTTAATGATGATCAAACAAACACGAAGATTTACCTGGTGACTAACACCATTCTTTAAGTTACTAATATGATGAAAAATCAACAACTCTAAAGGTTAAATCCTTTAAATATTAATTGTGTCATCGTATTTAATGATGACACACCTTATGTAAAAGTAATATTTTGTTTAGTGATGATACACATGTACAATTAGTTACCTGTTGCAAACCTAATATTTGTTTATTAATGATGAATCACACAAATTTTACCTGATGTAATCCTAATATTTGTTTATTGATGATGACACACACAAATTTAACCTGATGCAATCCTAATATTTTGTTTATTGATGATGAAACACACAAATTTTACCTGGTGTAATCCTAATATTTGTTTACTGATGCAGGAACATATATATTGACAGGACTTGACACTACCTAATTGTAGCCGATTTTATCTTATCGTCGGTTCATAGGTAATAAATATACGATACGGAAACGGACATGTGTTAAAAACGTACTCGCTATTATTCTAACAATTTCTGATAATATCAATAAAATGTCCTTCAAACTAGTTTTACAGTAATGCCAGTGTATCAAACTTGTATTCTGTCACTTCAAATTTGTTATAATCGCATTCATTTTATCACAGAATGGTACAGAATGCAAACAGGGTAATAAAAATGGCGCCAATTGCCTTCCCAAATTCAATAAATGCTTCGCTGGGAGCTTGATACGACCGCAGAGGTCGAACCCTGAACAGTTGGGGCAAGTACGGACACAACATTCAAGCTTGATACAGCACTGAATTTGGATTGTGATTAAATATTTGACACAGCATAGATTTCTGACACAGAATGAATGTGGTCTAAGAACTTAAAAATTTTAAATTGGACATTCACCTATTATGGTCCAATATCCAAAATCTAAATACATGGTTAGATTCAGCATATCAAAGAACCCCAAGAATTCAATTTTTGATGAAATCAAACAAAGTTTAATTTTGGACCCTTTTGACCTCAATGTGGACAAAGTTGATAACGGGCCCAAAAATCAAAATCTAAATACATGGTTAGATTCAGCATATCAAAGAACCCCAAGAATTCAATTTTGATGAAATCAAACAAAGTTTAATTTTGGACCCTTTTGACCTCAATGTGGACAAAGTTGATAACGGGCCCAAAAATCAAAAATCTAAATACATGGTTAGATTCAGCATATTAAAGAACCCCAAGAATTCAATTTTGATGAAATCAAACAAAGTTTAATTTTGGACCCTTTTGACCTCAATGTGGACAAAGTTGATAACTGGGCCCATAATCAAAAATCTAAATACATGTTTAGATTCAGCATATCAAAGAACCGGAAGAATTCAATTTTGTTAAAATCAAACTAAGTTTAATTTTGAACCCTTTGGACCTCAATGTGGACCAATTTAAAACAGGGCCCAAAATCCAAAAACTTAATACACGGTTAGATTCAGCATATTAAAGAACCCCAAGAGTTCAAGAATAAAACCCCATTGAAATTGGTCAAGAAATAAGCAATTTATACGAAGTATCTTCTTTGCACAATACTGTGCAATTGAATATTTCTTGCTATTGCGCAATACTGTACAATTGACAATTTCTTGCTATTGCGCAATATTGTGCTATTGGATATTTCTTGCTATTGCGCAATACTGTGCAATTGAAGATTTCTTGCTATTAGCAATACTGTAAATTGAAGATTTCTTGGAAAAAAAGGAAAAAGGAAAAAAAAATCCCCCAAATTTTTGAACCCCTTATGATTCATCACTCCCAAACTCAAACCCAGCCTTCCTTTGAGGTATGGTACTTTGCAGTACAATTTCAGAGATCCATACACTTGAACACAAGTTATTGTCTGAAACTAAAAATCCTTATTTTGGCCCCTTTTGGCCCTTAATTCCTAAACGTTTCAGGCAATTACCCCAAACTCAATTCCAGCTTTCCTTTGTGATATGGAACCTTGTAGTACAATTTCAGAAATATCCATACACTTACACACAGTTATTGTCATGAAACTAGAAAAATGCTTGTTTTTGCCCTTTTGGCCCCTAATTCCTAAAATTTTGAGGCAATTACCCCAAAAATCAATCCCAGCCTTTCCTTTGTGATATGGAACCTTGTGGTACAAAGTCAGAGAGATCCATACACTAACACACAAGTTATGTCTGGAAGTTACAAAATGCTTATTTTTGGCCCTTTTGGCCCCTAATTCCTTAACTGTTGGTACCATAACCCCAAAATCAATCCCAACCTTCCTTTTGTGATATTGAACCTTATAGTAAAATTTCATAGAGATCCATTCACTTAAACTAAAGTAAGAGTGCGAAACCAATGCGTCTTCGGACGATGACGACGACGCCTAACGTTATACCAATATACGACCACAAAATTTTTTGCGGTCGATAAAATGCTTATTTTGGCCCCATTCACTTAAACTAAAGTTAGAGTGCGAAAACCAATGTGTCTTCGGACGACGACGACAACGCCAACGTCATACCAATATATGACCGCAAAATTTTTGCGGTCGATAAAAACATTATAAAACACTTCACATCGAATAAATCACACTTATTTTGGTCATTTTATATGACAAAATGTATCTACTTTATGATAAAACTTGTATATATTTACGACTAGAATTATGTGGTTAATTTATTGAGCAGTTCCGATAGTTTTTAGTCAGATGCCACCAAAGTCCATAAATCTCGCGAAGTCTCGTGGAGTCTGAGATTTTATCAATTTTATACTGAAAAGCCTATCAGATTCATTTCCCATTAGATATACTGTTCCAAGATTGATGATAACACACACAAATTTTACCTGGTGCAATCTTAACATATTGTTCATAGATGAAACATACAAATTTTCCCAGTGTAATCATATTTTGTTCATTGATGATGAAACACACAAATTTTAGCTGGTGCAATCTTAACATTTGATTCATTGATGATAAAACACACATTTTTTCTCTGTATAATCCTAATATTTTGTTCATTGATGATGAAACACACAAATCTTACCTGGTGCAATCCTAATATTTTGGTTATTGATGATGACACAAAAACGATAGTCTCCTTTTCTGATATCACAATCAGGAAACCCTTTAATGCCTACAAATTAAAACAAAGCATATAATATTTATATCTACAGTACACTAAAGATGTTTAAGTTTAATTAATCTTCAATATATTCCATAGCCATAGATATAAATAGTAGGGTCATGATTTAGAATGGTATCACACTAATTACAAGCCATCACCTTTTTTAGACCAATTCACTCAACAGGAGCAAGAGTTATTTGTAACTCATAAATAGACTAGTTTATTTTTATCCATCTGGCTTGTCTGTCTGAGTGTTGTATAAAACCAGAGAATTGCAGATACAATGTACCAGTAATAACTAGTCTAATTGTAATTACCTCTTGCAAACATGCTAGTATGCTGTTGCTGGTTAAATGTGATGAACATTTTTTATCAGATACTCTCAATTTCTTTATCCCTGCAAAGAAAATCAGATCATTTAATTTTATGTCTAAAAGACAACAGCAGATATCAACATTTTCTATTTCTGTGTAGCAACATTCCAGCAGCACCTGCATATGGAGTATATATCTCCCATTTGATATGATATTCCAGGGCTTGTATTTTCCTATCAAGATTTCTTTGATAGAGGGTTGCTCCTCACAAGGAAGCTAGTGGTGTAGCTGAAATCATCCCTTCATAAATTTTACAGTCACTTTCACAAGTTGGTTGACAGTTATGGAGTATCTGTTTCACAGTTGATGACGGATATGTTCCAATTGTTGTAACTACACTCCTTCCCCTTTTTCCCTGAATTAAGACTTACCACCGGGTTTGTACTTACATGAGCAACATGACAATGCCATATGTGGAGCAGGATCTGCTTACCCTTCCGGAGATCTACCCCAGTTTCTGCTGGGGTTCATGTTAATCAATCTTAAGTTTTCTATGTTGTGTATTGTATACTGTTGTTTGTCTTTTGATGTTTTTCTTATTTTGCCATGGCGTTGTCAGTTTATTTTTGATTTATGTGTTGAAGGTTCCTTTGGTATCTTTCGCCTCTCTTTTACCCTATAAGATTTCCGTATTGATGTTACAACTAATAGGAGACTTTGTAAAAAGAAACAGGCATACACATAATCAGCAAGTTTACAATAACCATGTCAGTGTACCATTGAACAAGACCAAAACCTATTTTTTAGAAATAAGATATTTTTTGGCTAAAGATTCTACTTTGAGTCTGGTTGCTTTGGGAGCCAATCATTGCCATTTGGCTGCAAGGAGCAAACATATATCAAATTTCTTCAAGTGCCAAGTTTTGATATAAAGTTTCGTTTTTGTTATCATACCAAAATAGGAAATGGTCAATTGTTCATTTATGTATAAAAGAATTTTAGTTGTTTTTAACTATGGAAACTGTTGTTAGGCATGTCAAGGAATAAGAATAATTTATCATTAAAATTACATTAATATCTCCAATACCAGTCATCTCATCTAACATGCTATCATGGTAAAAACCTTATTTCTTTAAAATTTAATCAAAGTTATTTTGGTTGCTATGGAATTCATTCTGTTGTTATGACATGTATAAGGAAAAATGGGACAACTTTAATTTTATAAAGAAAATAAAGTTTCCATTCAGATTATTCATAGACAGTCAGCCATATCATTGTTTCCATGAAAACAAATTGATATTAACATTATATTTGATGATGTAATTTTCTACATACACTTAAACATGTACTACCACAACCAGGGAAAAAAATTAAACATACCATGATGAAACTTTAGATAGCTGACTGTTAATCTAAGTATTGCTGCTTTGTCAACTCTTTTCTCTGACTTGGCACTCCATGGATTCTCTTCAGCTAACTGTGCAAATAAGGTGTTCAATTTGTCACGTCTAACTTTCTCTCCTTTCTTTCTTGATATTCTAAAAGGAGAATGGCACTTCTTTGTAAATTTTATAGGTCTATTTCAATCATCAATACTACAATTCAGATGTTTTAATCATTTCATAATCCAATCATATTCTTACTACTGTTCAGGGAGCTTTGGGGAATGACTTACAATGACTAACATGTAATTGCCATAAATTCTGGCACCTATATAAAAGAATGGGAATCTATTCAAACTAGTTAAACTTTTTCCATTCATGCATTCCATGCTATGGTGCCTTGCATCAAACTTTCATTTTAAATGCCCTTCTGTCATATCAGCAATGAACTAATCAAATGATTAAAAATTAGATAATCATACAAACATGAAAAATGAAGATTATAATAGCTTTAAAAGCCTTTTATACTTTTCTTAAAAGCTGCACAAATCATAGCTGAAAAATCTGAACAAGAACATATGCAGTAATAGCTTTTTAGGTGGGGTGTTGTACTACAGAAATCTTTGAAAGGCAGATATTTCCTGAATCACAGTATTTTACATTTTAGTCATTTAAGTGTAGATTTGGTACCATTAAGTAGGTGTGTTCTGGGTTTCTATTGACCCATTTTTTCATCTGACACGTTTTTTACTTACTTTTTGCTTGTTTATTTGTGTTAGAAAAAATCAAGTACTTCCCCATTTCTGTTTCATTCATAACCTCAATGTACATGATGTAGGACAATTTGTGAAAAGTACTTGACTTTTATTCATTTTTTCAAATGATGTTTACCACTGTCATGACTGTTACAAATATCCTTATAATTACAGCATAGCTTTTTCAAGATTTTATTTTGGGGTGGGGTGGGGGTTGTTGTTGTTGTTGCTAACTTCTATATTGCAAAGAAAAATACTGGAAAGGAGAGGCATGATAAGAGTTATTGTTGACTTCAAAAAGAAAGAAAACATATATCAAACAATTGAAGTAGTACTGGTCCCCAGTGGCATAGCTAGGCGGAAACTCGGAAGCCATGGCTTCAACATCGTTTTGTCAAAATCAAAAAAATCGTAATAAAAAAAAAATAAAAATAAAAACGAGCTAGAGGTATGAGAGAAAGGGAGGAGACTCCGAGTGAGAGAAAGTGAAGGGGGAAATAAATGGGCACTGTGATGTTAAATAAACAAAAAGTTGTAGAAGTCAACGAGTCGATATCACTTCTCAGACTCCCGGCGTTCGTTCCCATCACCAGCGCTTTATTTCCCCTCTATTTATAGCAGACGAATATTGTGTCTGCAGGGTATTCTGCTATTTAAAATTCAAAGCAGAATTGACAATGCCTGTGACCAATTCCACCGCTGAATCAATTAACGCAGTTTCAGTGTCATGTGCCGGGTTAAAACATATCTGCGTTATACAATGACAACCGAACGACTTTCGGGGCTATAGATGTATCCTTCACGCGTACAAGGAGACGTCCATTGATAAAGTAATTGACAGTAGGCTTGCTTTTTTGTTGGTGAGAGAGATTGACTCTGACTCTTTTAATAATTCATATCCACACAAACAATTCAAACGAGAAAACTAACGGCCTGATTTAATGTACAAAATAATGAAAGAAAACAAATATGATACAGCAACAAACAAATGACAAAGGACAACCATTACACTGAATTACATGCTCTAACTTGGGACAGGCACATACCGAATGTGGCGGGGCTAAACTAATTTGAAGGTGCCATCCTGCCCTAACCTGGGTACCCACTATATTAACCTGAATATATTGTTTACATCTTATCTCCAAACAATTTTTAATGGTGTGGTTTTTGTCGAGCCTGCGACTTTTGTCACAAACGCGAGACATAGCGATCTTTACATTCCGTCGTCGTCGGCGGCGTCTAGAAATATTCACTGTGTGGTTAAAGTTTTTGAAATTTTAATAACTTTCTTAAACAACCCTGGATTTCTACCAAACCTGGACAGAAGCTTGTTTATGATCATAGATAGTATCCAGAAGTAAATTTTCTAAAAAAAAATCCTTATTTTTCGTATTTTACTTATAAATGGACTTAGTTTTTCTGCCAGTTAACATTACATTCACTGTGTGGTTAAAGTTTTTAAAATTTCAATAACTTTCTTAAACTATCCTGGATTTCTACCAAACTTGGACAGAAGCTTGATTATGATCAAAAGCTAGTATCTAGAAGGAAATTAAAAAATATATATTTCCTGTTTTTCCGTATATTACTTATATATGGACTTAGTTTTTCTTACAGTTAACATTACATACAGTCTGCAGTTAAAGTTCTTAAGAAATTTATTAGATTCTTAAAGATGGCGAGACACTGGTCTTAGTAAATATAACTTTTATATCCCTCTGGAATCTTCTGGTTTTTACAGTTTCTTTGAGGAACAATATATATTTTTCACAAAATTATCTGACTTGTATCAAACAAAAATGCTTTTGACTACACCTTAACATTCAATATTTTCAGTTAATATTTTTGGGTCTAAAACCCTAAAATCCAGCAGCTTCCAGGGGCTTTGCCCTGGGCCCACTGGGGGCCTTAAGCGGCCCCCAGACCCTCTGCCGATTTGGGCTTCACCTTTAACATTTGTCTAGCTACGCCACTGGTCCCGTTACCATCACAAATTCACATTTTTTCTCAAATAACTATTAACAGGAATTACTTTTGGAAATTTTTTTTGAACATGAAAAGGATTACCAAAAGTTACGTCTAGGACCATAGACTCAGACTTTAATTCCTTTTATATACAGCAAAAAGCTGGTTATTAGTGTGCCAATTTTTACTTGAAATTTCATGTATACAAAGACCAGTTACCATCATTTATGAATCTAGTTTCTAAATTAAAGAAATGTCCTATCAATAACCATGATAAGAAAATTATTGTCATATTTTTCTGTTTTCAGGCAAACAGAGATGGAGGTTTGTCAAATTAACCAACAATATTGTCATTCCATCTATAAATTCCAAATTTCTTGGACTTTCACTTAATCTGAAAGGATATCAAATTTATGTTACCAGAATCAACAAGTTACACTGCATTGAAGGGGATCATAGAAATTGATTCTAAAATTAATAAATAAAACCTTTTTCATTCCTTTGAAGGAAATTTTATGTCCAAAGTAAGCTTTGCTATTACTTTTATCCGTTTTCTAAAAATCAAAGGTGTCATAAAGTGATGATGTCATGTCCCTGCATGCGTATCTTCCTACTACATGGTAAAGAACAATCCAAGTCTTGATTAGATCAAACAAAACCAAGTTTTGAAAAATAAAATATGAGTATTTTTATGAAGATATTTGCAGTATGCCATATTTATGCAATGTGTCCATTATGGCATTAAATTCAAGATGATGGTAACTGGTAACTGACTGTAACTGGTCCTCTACCAGTACTTTATTGGCTTGATGTTACCAAAAAAAATAATTGAAATAATATAATGTGACCTTTTATTACTTTATCTTCTTCAAACTATCCACTAACAACAACTGTTCAAATGCCTTTTTCATAACTTGCACTAGTACGTCTTGTATGCACTTCTGCTAACATTGAATAAAGTAGTAAGAAAAGACTTTTTAAGAAGCTAAAACTTGTTTCCATATAGCATGTATAGACCTTTAAAAACATACCTGTCAACTGACCCGGATCCTGCGGGTGTGACCCGAGATTTTGACAATTCTGAGAGGTCACCCGGGACACCCGCCGGGTGACCAAATAACCCGGGAATTCGGAAAATAACCCGTTTTCACCCGGATTCCTAAGCTTTCAGACTGATTTCGCAAGTGATTTTCCTTTGAAATAACCGGTAAATTCGTAATTCTTCCTGGACAAGAAGTTCAACTACCTGTGTAAACTCAAATCAAGTGACCCATTTCAGTGCATGGCTTCATCTGACAGCTTTCGTGTCAAACACACTGTTAATTAACACCAATTACCTTAGCTTTAGGTCGTAAATAATTTGTGTATTTCAAGAGTTACTTCCCCTTTTTTGTCATCTCGCAATATTCTTCTTAAACTTATGTTTTTTTTGTAAAAAGATTAAATCTGAAATACAAAAACATATCAGAATAATACATTCTATTTTAAAAAAAGGAGAATCTGAAATTTCATTAGAACACTGAAAGGAAATATGTTTTATAACCCAATAGCGCTGATATTCCCGTATTGAGCTTTAAAAGCTCAAATCGTAGATAAACAGAACATGTTGTAGTGTATTTACAATATTTGACCGAAACATGAAAGTAGGTCAAATGTCAATGATTTATTTACGACCGTTCCATAGAAATGCTTTACTTCATGGGTGGTTTTGATCTTTTACTTTCAACAACAACAAATAAAATAATATACGTATTATGATTACAAACCTTGAACAATTGTCACTGTCCTCACCATTTATGTTGCTCATTTTTAGAACTAAACATGTTTTTCGATTTTGTATCAAGCCAAAAATAGAACCGGAGAAATAAGCGACACATGCGCACTTCACTTCTTTCAACGAGACGACTTTTAAAAAGGCACTGGCTACGATTACGTTGAAACGTAACAATAACAAAAAGTTATTGTTACGTTGGACACTAATGAGGGTCTGGATGGGGGGCGGGGGTCTGTTATTCTGTTAACATTTAATTTTCACCCTTTTTCTCTAATCTTCAAAAATTAACCCTTTTTCTATGGCAAGCCAAAGTGGACAAAAGAGCTTTTTCTAATATTAGAAAATCATTTTCTTATATTAGAAAATAATTTTCTTATATTAGAAAATCATTTTTAATATTAGAAAATCATTTTCTAATATAAGAAAATCATTTTCTAATATAAGAAAATCATTTTCTAATATAAGAAAATCATTTTCTAATATTAAAAAGAAAACATTATTTCTTAATATTAGAAAATGATTTTTAATATTAGTAAATAGCTCTTTTGTCTGCTTTGGCTTGCAATATTTTCTCGAATCTTCAAAAATTAACCCTTTTTCTCTAATCTTCATTTTTTGCCCGTTATTCTCTAGTCTTCATTTTTTAAGGGCATTATTCTTTAATCATTTAACCCCATCCAAACCCTCATTAATATTGCCGGAATGCTAGGTTGGGTTAGGAATCGATTAATTACAAACGTAACAGTAATATTTGTGTTTATTATATACTTTGTAGTAAATACAGATAAATTGTATGTGTAATACAGTCAATTTCTTTTGTATTTACATTGTATCATAGGTCAAATTTATTTGTTCAGTGTATGTTCAATGGTGTTAATATGTCCTTTGATTGAGTTAAGCTATTTCAGTT